>CM042444.1:17306252-17343752 GCA_023631565.1 Gymnocephalus cernua
TCTGGGACAGCAGCAGAAAAAGCAACCTTGTGTTAGACCAATGCCTGTTCATCTATTCTGTGGTCGTCTAAATGTTTAATCTTGAATAAAACTACTGTTTGTTTACAGCAAGTCAGATAAGTGTGTATGTAATTAACCAAATGTACACGTTGCAGATAGTACACATAAGCCGTGGTTACTGATGTGTGTGGTTTTGGCATCTTGATGGGAGTCACAGATGGACCCCCTTCTGTGGAGACGTACACACAATAATACTTAGATAAACCATCCATTTATTATAAGACTTAACGCAATTGACAGGTAAAAATAACACTGAAAATAATACACAATTGAACTACCACTCATTTATGGAGCATGGGTGATGTAGAAGAGTAAGCTGTAATTTGAGGGGAGATATTATAGAGTAGTTCCACCAAAAGTACCTGTTTATTGAGCATACATGGGATTTCTGCATTATTAGAACTACAGTACATGTTGGCTGGGCTATTCTGTAATGTGCACTACCTAGAACATGCCACTAGAGAGCATAAGTCCACTGTTTTGGAAGTTGATCCTGTTACAATGTTGTGTGTGTGTGTTGGGGGTAGGTAGACAAAAAAACAGAGGGTCATTTAAAGATGCAGTAGGTAAGACTTATAAAACTAACTTTCTTTCACTGAGAAGTTGTCGATGTTCAAATCTTTTGGCCAAGTCCTGGATCTTTGCAATCCTACCTACGGCATGTTTAAACAGGGCATTCATCAGATGGAGGTCAGGTATACACTATGCGACAAAACATAATTATATTGTTATATGCTGCAGCAGTTCCGGCTTCGATAAATTATTTCAAAAGTATTGTCAGGCCAGTATAACCGTGAGTTTGCAGACACATTCTCTGTGATGAGACAGATTTTTACCATTTCATAGAAGTAGCAGAAGGGTTCCACATCACCAGACAGAGAATATATTGTGTGCTGTTTATAGGTCACACCCCTGACAATGCTTTTCCACCCTTTTACAGACAGACAGACAGACAGACAGACACACACACACACACACACACACACAGAAGAAAAACACAACTGTCCTGGATTGACCAGTGGAATATAAAAAGTCATTGAAAATAAAAAAGGGAGATGGAATTTTTTAATTTAAATTGAATTTAAAAGGTAGGATCAGAAGTCGCAAAACAGAAACCATCTCAATCAGCCCTATAAGAGCAAAGCTAAATATAACTGCTGCTATGGTAACATATACCAGTGATTACCTTTCCTCTGTCATTAGTTTGTTAAATGTAAGCCTCCGCTATGGCACATAAACAAAAAGTTAAGAAACAATAACACTCATTTTCCTTTAAAACCCAACCTTATTCACACTATATACCAAAAAGTAAAATCAACACGTGGTCCTTGGTGTTAGTGACAGTGTTTCAGCACCAGCTGTTGTTCGTGGCTCATATTTTTCTGAAACAAATTACTGTACGCACATCTTATTCACACACATTACCAACTGTGGCATCTTCACACTTTGTACTGCTGCTGTTAGCCACTTTATCTGTGTTCCTGTTACTTCTCAAATTTATATTTTAAGACACCCCGTCATTCAGTTCTTTCACCTAATTTTCCAAATGATACAAACCGGTAACTCCGACAACTGTATGATTTACAGATTTCAGTTTCTTGATATGAAGGCCAAGTGTGTAGGTAAAAACTGCCTCCTACTTGTGTTTTGCTTCCTTCTGTGATGATACCAGTGTGCACATGCTTCTGTTGGGTAAGTAGTGTGTAACTGAGCTGTAGGCCTACGCCCTACCTTTTAAACTGGTTATGTTGGTGACCTATACTTCTGGCTCCTACACTGCATTATAAATGTCTCTTTGTTTCATTGCAATTTCAAGCTACATGTTTTGTATTCAGGATCTTTTCCTGAATCGATACTGGTGCCGACAAACCACAGTATCAGGGCAATTACCACCTCGATTGGGTTGTTGCCCCCACCAAAACCAGTAGTGTTGTTCACACATTAGACTGAGTGGTGAGAACTGCAGCACACAGGTTCCCTGAATTGGAATTCTTCAATCTTTAAATATGAATAGGTCCACAAAGCGTTGGTCACAATGTGACTGGATTCTCCCAACACGTGATGACCAGTGGTTAATCCACTATGCAAATATTGTCGCTTGACTCTCCTAATCCTGAATTCTCTCATGTTTACAGTGGTGAAATCAATTTAACTATACATTTACTCAACTATAGGCTATACAATTTTGAGGTACTTGAGTATTTCCTTTTAATGTAACTTCAACTCTACTACATTTCAGAAGCATTTTTTTTACCTTTACCTTTGAACACAAAATGTGAGCATTTTATTTATTGTAGATTAATCTGTACCGATAGTATCCTATAGTACATGAAGTAGTAACGTTATTGGTTCCAGCTTGTCAATACAAATGCTACTTACATATTAATGCACATTAAATAATGAAATAGGTTAAATAGGCTACAACACTCACATGGGCTATCTTTCTGTATGAGTAACAGTTACTTATATTTGTAATACTCCAAGTAGGCCTATATTTGGCTGATTCTGTACTTTAAGTGTAGGACTTTAACTTATTTGGTGAATCAAATTTACACAATGACATTGTTACCTTTAGTAGGCTAGTAATTAAAAAGAACTCAATATGTCTACCACTGGTGCTCCGCCACTAAAGCACTTCTTTGGTAGGCTACTCATCTTTGAAAGTTTGTTTATGCTGCTGTACTGTATAATCAGAAGATATTATGAGAGCCCATATATTTAACTGCTTATATAGCTAGCTAGTTAACTGAGACTCCATACTCGCCCCTAGCCCCGGAAAACTCGACAGGCTTCTTTTATTTACCCAATTTGATGACTCAAAGTACGCTTTTTTCATCACATAAAAATCTAACAAACCTGACCACTTGATATGATGTTCAGGAAATTTGCCGCGACCTCCTTTTTCCGCAAAATGATAGCCGTCTTGCCCAATCGCGACTCAAGTAGAAGCTTGTCCCCGCCTTTTTCTGGCTCTTGAAAGTGCCTGGACTAATCAGCGCTCGCCTCCGTGTGTTCAGCCATTTTGTAAGAAAATCAAGCAAGTCTGCCGCCCTACCTTCGCTTCAGACCTGCAGTTTTTTCTTGTGCAATGGACGGGTAAGTGAAAAAGAACCACACTTAAGACTTAATTTTATTAGGCAAACCGGCCGCTGTGTATTTCACTTTCAGAGTTCAGTTGCTTATTACAATAATTTGATACCGATTGCGGTTTCACTTAACCGTTAGACCTGGAAAGTTTTGAAACCGTTTTTTTTTTCATCAAAACATGCAACAGTTAGCTGGACCGTAACGTTAAGCTAACCAGCAGCTGCTAGCCATCGCCACTGCTAACAAACGTTAGTTAGCTATGTGAACCGTTTGAACGGACATGTTTTATCCTTTTATGTAAACGGAACTGACCCTATGCATACGTTAATGTTAGTTAATGAGAGTGTGAACACACTTTTTATTTCAGGAACATACTCGCAGTAACGCAAACATTAGTTAACATTGGCTAACTTAACGTTACCTTCGCAACGTAACTTGGTTATAAGGGAGCTCGAGCGCTAGCTAAAGCAACGTGTCTCATTTCCGCATTCATTTGTCTGCGGAGTGCCAGTGCCATGTTGAAGATGTCTGGCTTCAACATTTCCCGTTGATTTAATCAGGGACTTCTATACCAGGTTGGATTAACAGGGTAATGATACACAATGCCAAGTTGTTAATCAAGCGTATTTTACCAATTTGATCAGCTGAATTCGACCGTTTAAAGGACTTCCAATGCACTGTTGCATCGAACTCGCTCAGCAATACGCTCGACGTACATTTGTTATTCGGGATTTGTGTCATTATTACTTGTAAGTATGCTCTAAGTGTCCACACTGAAGTTTGCTTTGCCAACCCATTGCAGCCGCCTAGACGCTGACTTGTATCCTCTGGGATCCGGCTACGTCCCTGAAATTGAGTAAGTATTTTGTTTATTTTAGCATGACTGGCTTTAGCTCGAACTATTGAAGTATAATGCGTTCTGAATTTTAAGCTTCGTAAATGAATGAGGAAGTCAATTATGCGTTTGGTGTTTGCAGAGTGCACGCTATTCAGCTGTTGTGAGGAGTTTTAACTGGCTCTCATGATGGCTCAGGGTCCATTTTCTTTGGTTTCCTGTGTACACATAATAATGAACTTTTTCATTTTCTCTTTCACAGAGGTGTCCATGACATATCAGTTGGCACAAAGGTAAGCAGTTTTTTTTTTAATCATCTTCATATCGCAGCTGTGCTTTGTCACTTCCCCTCATTTCACTGACTACAAAATGAATATCACGAGTTCAAATGTGTGTTGTGTTAAACGCCTGACATGTCTTTGCACAGTAAATTCTGTAGCTGTACATTTGTGAGTGGTGTTGATTGTAAAACTGTGGTTCCAGTAGGTTTTCTTTTACAAGCCAGAACGGAAATGGAAAAGAACTGTGGTGACACTGGGGACTTGAGACACAGTTTGCAAGAGCTTCCTCTATAATTACAGGACTGCTGTCCAAAGCCATTCCTCATGTGTAATAAGTTTTCAGTTGCAGACGGGCTCATCTTTTCAGATGTACAACGGTCAGCACATAGATGTTTCAGCAACTCTGGACATTTGTCATTTAGAATAGCTTCTGAGGTGGGGTATTAGAATTTCCAGGCCTGTTTATGTTGGGTTCTGTGACTGTAGGGAAATCTAACTTCCTGTTTGTTTTTTGTGTGTTCCTTTTTTAGATAGCATATTGTCCTTACTGGAATGTTAAGAAAGCAGCTGAATCCTGCTCGGTACTCAACATTTATTCAGCCTTGTTTCTAGCAGAAGCCTATTTAACCAACACCAGTCAGTTTTTTTTTTTTTTTTTTGTATAGATCTGCTCTTATTTCCAGTGATGAGGAAGCTGTTGTACGCCTAATGTAACTGGAACAGCAGCCCTTCGTTGCATGTTTGTGTGTTTTTAAAAAGGGAAACACGTTTGTTTTTGGCAAATTGCTGGTTGTTCCACTTGCATAGCCAATAAAAATGCCTGCCTAAGTAGTAATCCTTGTAAACCGGGCCTGGGGCAGCTATGTGTAGGAGGAGTAATTGAACTCAAACTTAGGGCTGTAACCATCCTGCCGCAACTGTCCTCACCCTCCCGGCCAAAGGTCTTTACGCTGTTTAAACAAACACTCTGATACAACGACCCGTAACAGGGACACACCCCACCCGTTATTCATTTCAGTAAGGCCTGCTTTTTTTAAAACGTGAACAATGTACAATTTAATGTGTTGATCGGTACTCAAGATTTCACTCATGATGTGATTCTTTCTTTAACTTTAAAGTTTTTTGGATTCAATGTGCTGTGGTAATGAAAATGCTGAGTTATGGAGAGCTGCCTTGCTGGAATCTGTAATTATTCCGTCTGGGCAGAGCGTCTAGCATTCCGCGGTCGCATTCCAATCTCCCCCCTCCAGCCCCCTGGTGAGGCACAGCGCCCTGCCCCCTCCACTGGCAGAGGCGGATCACAGTGAACAAACATGTCTGTACCTGTGCTCCTCTCCTTTGTGCTTTTCCTGAGAGATTACCGCCCACCAACACCCCCCCCCCCCCCCCACCCCCCCAACAGAATCCAAAATGAGGTTGCTTGTAGATGCCAACACAAGTACAATAAATCCTCTCCGATTTAGTTTCCTTACAACATCATGATGTATTTTTTCCGAATACTGCAAAAACCCATGTTCTTTTCTTCATCCTTTTTGAAGCAATGCAAACCAGGTGTGATGTGGTGTATGGAGCAGGGAAAATGCCCTCCAGGCCATGTTCCTTTTCTTTTTTAATTCAAGGTAGGCCACTGCCATTGTAAGTTACAGGAAGCTGCTCAACAGTTTCAGAATGCGGGCCATTAATGTGTCATTGTCTCCTAAGGTTGCTATTATACTGTCAGCGTCCCGAGCAAACAAAGGATGTGAACAAGTCGATGCACATTTAGTGGGTTTTTGTTGGAAAAATGGGTTTTGGCACTGGGTTGAAGTCAACCACCACTCTTTTTACAAGCTCTCTTTATCTTTTAGTGGGTTTGTAATAGGACTGGATGATATATTTATATATTTTTTAATTTTTTACTGAATATTTCGAACAAAGCACACATTGCTTGAAATTAAGACGTCTTGGGGGAGAAGTTACATTTGAATGTAAATCATGTTTCCTAGAAAGGTAGAAAATAAAAACGTAGGGCTTTCAAGCAGGGGGGTCGGGGTTCACGTTCAGGAAAAGTTAAGACTTTCACCCAGGAAACGGGTGTTTGCAATATCCTCGCCATTTTGGTGTCTTAATGTAACCGGCGTCGCTGCGTGACGGTCATGTTTGACGGCTAAGCTTAACGGGATTAAAACAATAACTTTGGTTAGAGGTTCTGAAATGCTGCTTTGATTACTTTTCTATTAAACGTCCAGACCTACTTTGTAACTTAACTTTGTGCTGCTCTGCACTCTCTTCCACACTCCCTACCAAAGCTATAGATAAATTTTATATATATATATATATATATATATATATATATATATATATATATATATATATATATATATATATATATAAAAAAAAATATTACACAATCCTCTGTTTTGTATGTGACTTGATTGCTCCTGCTCTGTACTATAGACTGTCTTAGCTCTGTGGTTATTTTTAAAATGAGGAAGTAGAGGGGGAGAGAGTCCTGCCATAGAACAGTGACCATCAGTCCCCAGGAGGAAGTTTAGCTAAACACTGGAAGCAGGCCTGATCTTGCAGCTTTTCCTGTTTGGAGTTGGTCTGCTGACTGATAATGTGACACTGCCTGCCCACAACCATTGACTCGGGGGTGAGCCACTTCCTTCGTTTCCCATGGCTTGCATCTGGCCGTGGCCCATTTAGCAAGCAAAAATATTGGGGTTTTTTTTCAGCTAACTCACCACATGTCTTTTTGACATTAATATTTTAACCATTAGGTGTGTGTTTAATAGGTTAACTGGACACTCCCATTTTAAAAACCATGAAGACCGTTTGTCTTGTCTTGCATTCTGTTTTGCACCTTAGTTATCTTACCTCAGCCTGCCAAGTATGCATTCTATTTATGTAAAGATTTGAACATTTGCCAAACTGGGAGGCCCCTGATCATGAAGCCACAGTGAAAAGACATAGGAATGTCTCTTGTTGCTCTACATTCATGAATTGAAATAGCAGACCCAGTTTGTGTGGGAGTGAGAGTGACTGACTCAGCCGAACCATCTGGAAGTCAAAGGGTAGTTTATACTACTGCTTACAGTCTTGTGCTCTCATGGCAACACACCACCCCGTTAAAGTGTTAAGAGGGACCACCAAATGTTGTGTTTCAAATCACCTTATTTCTGCCATTTAATGTGCCTGACTGGATTCCACCTTCCACATATAAAGGCCAAGATTCACAAGGTGAAGTAGAATGCTAGCAAACCTGCATGACTGGTTGTTGTTAAAGCGCTTCGGGGCTCTTGAACTCCCAGAGAGTCCTTGGGGCTCCATATGTGTGTGCGCTGCCGTGTAACAATGCCCCTAGTCTCAGCCGGAACAGGACCTTCATTGTAGAGCTTAGGCTGCTGAGCCACTTCTTGTGACTGCTATACTTCATCTCGCACAACCACAAACTCACACACAACCATGAGAACAGCCCTGAAACGGCACTTTATATCTACGAGAGAGAGAGAGCGGGAGGACAGACAAGGCTGTTCCGGCAGACAGTAAACTAGTGTGGGCTGAGAGTGTGCCCATCTTGTCTTCCGATCTAGAGGGCTTGTGTGTTATCCTTCCTCCTTAGACTGAACAATGAGAAGATGGGTTGTACTGACTGACAGCTGCTGTCAAGCTAAGGTGTTACTGCTGACTTGTGTGCTTTTAAGCTGAGTAGACGCTGTTCCTCCTCGAGTGATTGGTGTTCAAAAGTGATCATTTGCCACATTGCCCTAAGTCAGAAAATAAAGGACATCGTGACTGTGGGTGAGATTTGGAACTAGGAAATACTGCTGGAGAATAGTATAAATGGAACGGGAAGACATGATAATGATGAAGTCAAATATCCTTGCTGACAAGCTAGGTCATTTAATTCTTCCTGGTGAGGGAGGTGCAGTTCTACTCGAGCGAGTTTGCTCAATCCTCTTTGGTTATCAGATTACTTCCTGCTTTATCACACAATGGCTCTGTAATATGAGAGCTGGGCTCTCCACCTGCTATGCTGTGTCCTCATTGGTGAATACATTGAAGTGAACCATTGTTTTCTCTCTTTCTGCAGAGGGGATCCGACGAACTCTTTTCTTCCTGCATCTCCAACGGGCCCTATATCATGAATGCAGGTAAGGGGGTTGCCATGGAGGGGTGAATCCTTTTTATTGAAGTGCTTGTTTCTGTGTTTGTGTTGCCATGACGATCAATCCATTATTCAAGGAGAACCAGAGCCTTCTCTTCCACCCCTGATTGTATCTGCTTCTGTTTATTTTATTTTTTTGCCTGCAGCCAATGGCAACGACAGCAAAAAATTCAAAGGTGACGTCCGCAGCCCTGGTGTTCCGTCACGTGTGGTCCATGTACGCAAACTGCCCAACGACATAAATGAGGCTGAAGTTATTGGCCTGGGACTGCCCTTTGGGAAGGTCACTAATCTGCTGATGCTGAAAGGGAAAAACCAGGTAAGGACGTGTATATGCAGGTCTGCTCACCAAACCTGTATGTCTTTCACTCCTGGGTGAGATTTCTCTTTAAGCCTGGGACAAGGGATCAGCTTTCTAGTCTTCTGTCCTGACCTGAATATTATGACAATTACCCTTTTGTGACATCCTCATGGTTTAGTGAGTAGGACAAGAATTATTTGAGATTTCCTTAAGCCCAGTTCAGACCAAAGATTTGCAAAGAGACAAAACCGGCAGGTTTCAGAACGCTGCAGACCGGCTCGTCGAATCTTTGGTCTGAACTGGGCTGGAAGGACTTGATTCCCTTTGGAATCTGAATTTCTCCTGTTTTCTGTTACATGCAATTCACTGTCAAAACCAACAGAGGTGGCAAACTCAATTTGGCAAATTTAAAAGTAAAAACCAGCAGTAAAAATGCAAGGTTTAAAACAGACCTTCTAAATTATTTGTAATGCTTAATAAACATTGTGCGTAGAATCGACGGCGCAGGACCCTACGCCGTAGCCTGACATCCACCTCTCGAAAAACGTAACTACGCGACGCACGTCTCTCGGTCGTGGCTTGGTAGCGTTGCATTTCCCTCGACTCATTTCCTGGTTCTCCTTCTCCATAAACAACATGAAATCAAGGAGAGGGTTAACTTTTCCTGCTCCAGGTTTCCCACCGTGGTCAGAACAGGGGAGACGCTTTGTTTCTCTCACTAGGACTCTACAGTCGCTACTAGCTCCGGAGCTAATCGCGGTCACTCTCACTTCCTCGTCGCTCTAAAACACACTCCCCACACATGCCGGCTGGACGCACACACCAGCGCACAAGTATAAAACAGGCCACGGCGTAGGCTACGGCGAAAGCTCTGCGTGGAGCCTCCACAGAACTGTAAAAACCCCTTAAGAGTGGCACTTCATATGTGATGGGAGAAACAAATTGAATGTGTTTCTCTGGTCCTCCCCTGTAGGCTTTCTTGGAACTGAACAGCGAGGAGTGTGCACAGACGATGGTGAGCTACTACTCCTCTGTCACCCCTGTCATCAGAAACCACCCCATTTACATGCAATACTCAACCCATAAGGAGCTCAAGACGGACAACTCCCCCAACCAAGTGGTAAGGGTTTGTGCTCACACATACACGCACACTTGCTTTTCACGTCAACTGTGAAATGTATTGTAAATGTATTGGTAGGAACTTGGTGATCCTTTTTTAAAGACATTGAAGAGTGGAATATATTTGTGAGAATTTTATAGGTAAACCACAGAAATGGCATGTTAAAAATGGCCTCGGTTCAATTGCCTTAAACTAAAAAATGATCACCTACATTCACTCATTAACTTATTACTGCATATGTTTCTCCATCCGTGCTAAGAAATTCCTCTTTCTTTTCTCCCCAGCGTGCACAGGCAGCTCTGCAGGCAGTCAATGCACTGCATGGAGGTGGGATGGGAAGCATGGCCATTCCTGCAGATGCAGCTAGCATGGGGGGAGGTGCAGGGTCGCAAAGCCCTGTACTCAGAGTCATAGTGGAAAATCTCTTCTACCCCGTCACCCTGGATGTACTACACCAGGTACAGGCAGTTTTGTAATTTGTTTGAGCAACTACAGTTACCTAAATTGTAAATGTTGTTTTTTTCTGTTGTTTTTTTTAAACCCAACTGCAATTATATAAGCAGACCTACCTGGTTTTCTACTATTGTGCTCAATAAAAAATTAGCAGTGGAACACACTGTGTACTTAACCTACTTATATATGTTGATAGTTTGTTGTTGCATTTGTTTCTCCGTTCCTTGTTACTGAGAGAGGTTTCTCTGTGGCTCAGATTTATTACGTTCTCAGCAAAATACATTGCTAATCTGCTAGCGCTACATAAACAATATGCGTCTTGGTAATAGTGGTAGTTTAAAAAACATATGCAAATGTATTCCCTTTTGTTTATCTTCCAGTATAGTTTTTAAGAATATGTGTGTGATGTGCCCCTAATCGTGCGGTCTCTCCCTCCAGATTTTTTCCAAGTTTGGCACAGTGCTGAAAATCATAACCTTCACTAAGAACAACCAGTTCCAGGCTCTGATCCAGTATGCTGATGGCTTAACAGCTCAGCACTCCAAACTGGTAAGACTGGTACAACTGTTGCTCTTAGTCATGATGTCTGACGTTGTCACCACCACTTTAGCAGTAGGGTTGAGTTTGCACATTGCAGCTTCAGTTCAAATCATGTGGAAGTGGAAAAACATCACTTATGTTGTCTGAAGTCTAATGCTCCAATATCTGTCTCAGTCTCTGGATGGACAGAACATCTACAATGCCTGCTGTACCCTGAGAATCAGCTTCTCCAAGCTCACCAGCCTCAATGTCAAGTACAACAATGACAAGAGCAGGGATTACACCCGACCAGACCTCCCCAATGCAGATTCACAGCCCTCCATTGACCATCAGACCATGGCTGCTTTTGGTAAAATACATAGTCCAGTTGCCTTTTTGAATTAGCACTTCTAGGTTTTACCTCGTCAAATGTGTAAGCACTTGCCAAGCATTTTCTGATTTGCTTGGGGTGCTGATCATATGGCAAGCACACATTTGATTGAGGGTTTCATGTTCTTATTTTTGTTCCATTTTTTTGTTTCTTCTTATCTCAGCTGCTCCAGGCCTAATCTCAGCCTCTCCTTATGGTGGAGCTCATGCCTTCCCCCCATCCTTTGCCATCCAGCAGGCATCAGGTCAGTACTACACAGTACAAGGTCAGTTCTTCCACCAGCTATTCAATTTTGAGTGAGACCTATATCTCTTCTCCAAACATTCGCCTGCTATCTGCAGTATGTTATTGGCCTTGATGCTAACACTGTTCGTGTATTTCCCGGTTTTTATGTTCTATTATTTACCATTTTTGCTTCAGTGTGTAGATCGCAATACATAAAAGTGAAAGTAATTGAAATTTTGTTCCTCCTTAGGGTTGTCGATGCCTGGTATGCCTAGCCTGGCGTCCCTGGGTGTGGGCCATGGTGGCATGGCGGCTGCTGCAGCGGCCGCTAGCCGCCTCGGCCTCTCGGGGCTCACGGCCTCTGGGGGACACCATGTCCTGTTGGTCAGCAATCTGAACCCTGAGGTCAGTACAATTACTAGGTTTAAACAGTTCTCCATCCTGCCTCTGTCAGTGCAGTGCTGAGAAACATAAAAATGTTACAGTGCCATTTGTTTACACTATGGTTAATGGGCCTGGAGCGATTTGTGCAAGAGCTCCAGTGTTTTGCCCCCAATTTCCCAACACCACCATGTGATCAGACTAGTTGGGGTCCCCTAACCACGGTTTTTAATTAAAAGGGGTCATCAAAACCTCTTCTCTTTCAGGACCTCTGTTTGACCAAACCTGCTGCATTTCTGACCTGCCACTTTGCTCACTGTGAATTTTAAGTTTATTCAAAACACTAACTTCTTTTTTTTTTTTTTTTTTTTTTTTTTTAACTTACCATTTCATATCTTCATTTTTGTCCATTAGTTGAAATCATTCTTGAGTTGTTGGAGAGACAATATTACTTTTTTCCTAGTATCTTTTTAAAGAAACGAACCATGTACATGATTTAGCTCATTTTTTTTCTATAGTGTTTAGGATGTATTAGTGTGTCACGCTCATTACATTTATTGTAGTTATGTAGTCATTACATTAAAGATGTTCATTTTAAGATCAGCTTTTAAGTTGGAACAGGTATATTAAAATTGACATTCAGATTTGACTGTTTTTTTTCTAATGTAATTTTAAATAATCTACACAAACAAAGCCTGTAATTAAAAGTACATATTGTCTCTGCCTTTTTCTGTATTTCATTGTTAATCTTTTTTTCTCTTCTTTTTCTCCTAGTGTTCCCATAGTGACAGTGCATTTTAATTTAGCCAGTTCTACTGTCTGAAGCACTACATTTCTTTGTGTATACTGACCTTGTTTTTTTTACTTCCTTTTTCTCTCTCTTCTCTTCTCTGTCCCCCTCTCCCTCTTTGTTTTAAAACCCCCTCACCTCAACTCTTGCCAACTGACTGCACGCCCCACGACCAATTGTTCCCTCTGTCCTCCTCCCCTCTGCCACTCCTCTTACTACTACCCAACCCCTCTTCTCCCCAATTCATCATCCCCAATTTGGTCACCACCCACAAATTGAAAACACAACAAACACAACATTGGCTCCTCATGTTGCCATCATCTGTCCCTTCACTATCTTTCTTTCCTCCACCTCATCTCTTTTCTTCCTCCTCTCTCATGCTCTCTTTAAATCCTCTTCTCCTCCTCCTCTTGTCCTCTCTTCATTCTCTTCGTCCCTCATGCCTCTCCTTCCTCCATGGTACTGTGGCCTTCCTGTGGACCTCGCTGCCTGTGGCCTGCGGACATGTCCTGACTCCACTCCACTGTCCTCCGCTCCGTCTCTTTTCCCCTGTCCCCTGTTCCCTATCCCCCTTTGGCCCCCTGCCCCGCTGCTCCCCCTGCTGTCTCTAAAGAGCGTTACGCCACACTGCCTCTTTATTCTTTTCGGTACGTTATCATCCTTTCATCTCCTTTTTTTATTACTACTGTTACCTGGCAAGGTGGGCATGTCTTGTCTCATGTTGTTGGCTTTGTTTTTTTTTTTAACCACTGATGGCTCATCATCAGGCTACAGGGCTATGAAGGGTGGGGGTGTCTGTTTGTTTTGGGGTTTGTATGACCTGTTTTGGTTGTTGTGGGTTTGTGTGAGCAAAGTAAGGTGAGAACACCACACAAAGCTGCAGCATTTCATTTATAACGGCAGTGGTTTACTGTCTGTAGGCAATGGGCAGTTTTTCCTCTTCAAAGAACACAGCCTCTCAGTGGAATTATTGCCTCACTAAATAGAAACATGGGGATCATGTTTGGGAGTGAGGCGGGAAGCCGATCTAAATTCGAAAGCGTCGCCCCCAGAAAGAGGATAACGGTAAACTCTTTATTTGGTTTGAACAGTCTAATTTCAAGCCATGAAAACTGAGCAAATTTAGTTTGTCAGGTTGGACTTCTGTGGTTGCCTTGAGTCACTCAGCATAGTCAGATGAAATGCTGCTGCTTTGTTTTAGTGGTTATGAGTTGACATATCCCTCTGATTATGTCACCATATTATTTCTTTGCGGTTGTCTCAGTTACATTAATGTAGATGTATGCATGTTCAGTTTATTCCTGCATGTCTCTCTATAATGCCCATAAGTTGGTCAAGAAATCAGCTTTTTCTTCACTGTAGAGCGATCAAACCGATCACAACACCTCATTCTACCACACTTTGATTTTTGCCTTCAGATCACTACCTCTCCCTTCTCAAGCATAACCAGTTTAGCTGCCGGCATCTGTGTAATTGTAACCTAAGAGGGTTTATGTAGGATTAGTTGTAGAGATCCCATGCAGAATTGAACATAAAATTAGTAGAATAGCCTAACAATTACTTATTAATCAGACCGTGTTCATTTAGTAGCAGTATGAATATCAATGTCCCTGATGTGATGATTTTACATAGTTTTTTTTGTTGCTGTGATTGGTTGTGTAGCTCCTGTTAAGGCTGTGTTCTTTGTTGCTCTTGTGTTGTGACCCCTCCTTTTTTCCTCCCTAGGTGTGTACGGCGATGTCATGAGAGTGAAGATCCTGTTTAATAAAAAGGAGAATGCTCTGATCCAGATGTCTGATAGCACACAGGCTCAGCTAGGTAGCTACACTTGTTCCCTGCAAGACGCAATTTGCTTTCTTTTGATGTATCATTTTCTTTCATCTTGCTTTCTCCTTGCATCGTTTTACCATACATTGTTTGGAGCCTTTACCTAATGGGCCTCAACTGAGAAAACGAGGCAGGAATTAATTTGTCTTATTAATGTTACTCAGCTATGAGCCACCTGAATGGCCAGCGTCTCCACGGCAGGGCCATGCGTGTGACATCATCGAAACACACCACGGTGCAGCTGCCCAGAGAAGGCCACGAGGACCAGGGCCTCACAAAGGACTACAGCAACTCACCGCTGCACCGTTTCAAGAAGCCTGGCTCCAAAAATTACTCCAACATCTTCCCACCCTCTGCAACACTCCACCTCTCCAACATACCGTAAGTGCTGCTGCAAGAGTCTCCTTTTCATTCCCACTCTCTCCCCAGCAGCTTTTGTGCTGTAAGCGTTTTCATTAGTTGTCCTGACCCATTGTTTTCCTTATCAAGTGCTTGGGATTAAGTAGTTGTGACAGTATTTTCTAAGCTTGCTACTCTATAGAGGTTCATTTTTAGATGTAATCAGGCCTTTTGTTTCACAATACGAGTAAATAAACACGAAAATACAAATAAGTAAAGGGAATGTCAACTTCTTTGTTTTCCCCCTCTGCTTTCAGGCCTTCTGTGGTGGAGGATGACCTCAGGAGGCTTTTTGCCAGCTCAGGAGCCACAGTCAAGGCCTTCAAGTTCTTTCAGTAAGTCTCAGTCCAGTCACTCAAATTCTTTTTACTGTTTAGAGTCTGAAAAATGTCTTGTAGAGCATAGAGAAAAATCAGTCAAAATGTAGCAAATGGCGAGCAACCTTCAAATAAGAGGGCAGCATGTTGAGCCGCTCAGAACACATTGTTCCTTCTTCATTTAACAGAAAAGACCGCAAGATGGCCCTGATCCAGATGGCCTCAGTCGAGGAGGCAATTGAGTCCCTCATCGAGTTCCACAACCACGATCTGGGAGAGAACCACCACCTTCGAGTGTCCTTTTCAAAGTCCACCATCTGAGTGCCTTTCCTTCCTCCCTCCAAGTCTATTGCCATCTGAATGCTACTTTTGTCAAGGTTGACTTCAGAGGAAACGGCCACCATTACATGTATGTGGCTGTGGTTCTTTGTAGAATGTTGCTCCCTTCACCGTTCTTAATCATTCCCCATCATTATTGGGTTTGGGCATCACGGTTTTATCGTTTCTGCATTCGAATCCTGGTTCCAATTACCAAATATGTTCAACGAACAGCGTTATTTTCTTGATTGAAGTTGTGATTAACTGTAATTCAGCATAAAATACAAGGTGTTTCAAAATGTAGACAATATTTCATCTTGCCACGCACAAATTGATTGGTTGCCGTTTTACACTTGTTTTGAGTGAGTCCTGATAACATTAGTTGATGCTGGGGCATAGTGATTTTGACCAGGACCTTTTTTTAAAAACCCGGCATTCTTGTACCTTGCAGCAGTATGTTAGACAATTTTCACTTAGTGGTTACAGTTTTCCTGTATCACTACTCCTCCCTTTTTGTGAAGTTTAGCTACACTTGTAAGCGGTAGGTCCTGCCTGTAATGATGTAAACACATTGGGGCATATGTAACAGACCAGGTAAGCAAATGGTCAAACTTATTTTAGGAACCCGTAAATGGAATCAAAGCGCGTTTCTGGTTCCAGTTTAGTACAGAGTTCTTGGTACTCAAACCAAATCACTAATTTGTTCCATCATAACGGTTTAAGTGGGACTGTGGGAAGGGGGCAACATTCTGCAATGAAACGTGTTATTTTATTGGAGGTAAAGTAGGGGCAGCTGAACTGTCACTTTAGACCAAATCGCTAAAAAAAGACACCCTCCACCACAGATGTATGCTTATGTGGATGAATCATATCCACACCAGACACACTTCTGCATTCCTTTTACTATGATAGTCATGTGGATATATGTGTGCCTTTTTTTGAAATGCCACTTTGTAACTGTATGGCCAGTCAGAAACGGTTTGATACAAAAGATTTTGTTTTGGCTAACAGACCACCAAACAATTTATTTCCCAGTATCCATTTAGGTTTTATCTTCTTGTAACTACCCGCCTATTTGCTTTGGGGGATCCATACCACTATCTGAAGTCCTTCAATAAGGATGTGTTTTTCTTTAAATATCTGTATCTGCAGTCTTGTGCCTTACTTTGCCCCAACCAGATTGCCTTAAGCATCGCTCTGGCTTTATTTGGATAATTAGTGGCTCGCAAAATGCCTTTTTTTTTTTTAATTCCTTGTGGTATGTACCAGCATTGTCAAAATGGGGGGCGGGGAAGTGGCTCATTCAATCTTCTGTTTATTCTTAAACACAAATGTTTATCTAGGGATTTGTATGCATATTTCCCCATTATATGTATGTAGAAACTATGAATGTAAGTCAGTTAGATGCCTAATATCCTTGCTAGGTGACATAGGTCTGATAGGTGTATTGTGGCAGGATTTAGAGCTGTATCCAGCCTTCCTGTCTTATAGTCCCCACTCACCTCCATTTAGTCCTTTCTCAGTAGGGACCATGGTGTTTGGGGTGTCATTTAATCATTTATTCCTCTATATGTGGATGGCTATATATTCATTTATCTTTTAGTGTTAGTATATACATGTGTATCTCTTCTAAGCTTAACTGATACCTATATGTAGTGGCTGGGTTTGAGCACAGTGCCTTGACTCCTTGAGTTTTTATTCTGAGGCTGAAACACATTCTGGCCTGGTCAGTTGACTTTGTTTACCTCTCGTTCGGGTGTTTTATCTTTCCAGTCTGCAAAGATGCCTTTATCCCATTATATTCAGGAAATCCTACCTGTGAGAGGGCAGCTTGGAGCTGTTTTCAGCTTAAAGTAACAGTCTTGGACTGTGTCTAAAAATCCTAAACCCAGCATATATATATATATTTTTTTTTCTTCCTTAAATTCAGGATAACGGGATTACAAGGTGGGATAGCCCTCGCCGGTTCCTGTCTGTGTCCACTTACACCACAGTCGGGTCCTTTAGTGCACTTTTCCTCAATGATAGATCCATCACGTTCAAGTCTTAAATGTTGTCACATTCCTGAGTGCCTCAAGCACCAGTTTCCACAGCCTCGACCACTGTAGTTTTGGACCAGATACAGATGTGCTCTGTCTCTATTTTTGTAAAAGATTATTATGCATGGTTTAATGAAGCTTCATGTAGCTACAGGCAGTTATTGCTGTTAAGGACCAAAGTATCTTCTACCCCTGCTGTTTTCTAGTGTGACTTCTAAAGGTTTTTTTTTTTTTTTCACATTTCCTTATGTACACAAGGCTTCAGTTTCCTTTTTTCCCCGTTTCTCAGATGCCTTGGACAAATGTCACATGAAGTTAAAATATCTTTCAGCCTATACTGTATATTGTATCTCCTTTTTGTTGGATTGACTTTACAAAGAGCCTACTTCGGTAGATACTGCTTTAGAATGGATACTTAATTGAACTGCAGTCCTAGCTATGGTGTAGAAGAGGAAATGCCTTTCAATTTTTGTTAAAAGCTTTTATTTTTCTCCTTTTTATATGGGGGCGGGGTGGGGTTATTGTATGAAGCGGAATTGATGGTTGTATATATTCATGTTTTTGTACCACAAAATCATTTGGATTATATCCACTTTACGTTCAAAACATGTATATTTTGATAAAACAATACACACCTATTGAGCTCTGCGGAGCTGTAAAAACAAAAAAAACTTTTGTAACACAAATACATTAAATCTATCTGAACACAGAAGTGTCTCTGTATGTGCCCCGCTCTCCCCCCCACCCCCACCCCTTGGCTATTCTGTTCTTGTCTCTTGCATCTTCTGCTGCCTTCAATAAATCTTTAGTTTGTTCCTTCTTTCATCTGGCCTCATTTGGTTTCTGTCTCTTCCTCTCTGTCCTGTGGAACTGCTGCTCTGTATCGGTTAACATCTCGTAACATTTTCCACATTTCCCATCGTGTTTACTTCTGGTGGGTTATTTAATCTTTGACTATATTTCCAACTTCGTACTCATCCCATCTGCAACTTGACTGACTGCTCATCTGGGCTCGGCTCAATCCCATTACAAACCATTGATAGAACTGCTGCGATGATGGCAGGGTGCGGCGCTAATTTGATATGCGACGCAGGATACTTGCTGTTCTCAATGATTCTGAATAATCCTTCATCCTCCTGTGCTCTGCTTTGACCTTTTCAGCTTAGTCGGACTCTGAGATGAGCTGGGTTGCTGTGGAAACAAAGTCAAAGTATCTCATAAGATGAATAATTAAGAGAAAACCCGAGCATGGCTATCAGGTATATCGGACATTCATGTTAAGCACAAATTCTGTCTGTGAGGGGGGGAAAACACTGAATTACAAAGTAGTCCTACACCACCTGAACCACCAGGGGGAGGTCTTGCTCTCTGCTGGTAACCAAAGGCTGTTGAGCAGAGGTGACTTTACCTGCCACTCACACAATGTCAATAGTTAGTGGCTTAATCTCAAGTGCCTCCTTCGGCTTTCTGGCATTATACCTTCTTTTTCTTCGACTTCCTTACAGAGCGGTAGAGAGGATTAACCTCAGATCTTCCCTGCCTTTTCAGAGAGGGACAAATGAGAGAATTGAGTCCAGCAGGTCTGTATTTGTGGCTGCCAGGAGCTGGATCCTGTTGTCTAATCCCAGCAGTTTGTGGAGTGTGGTCTTAAATATGGTTTGCTCCAATTAAATTTCAATTCCACAGCGAAGGCACATCTCTTGTTACTTTGCGTAAGAAAGCTTGCTTGAAGGTCATTTAAAAAAAAAAAAGACCTGACTCATACTTGCTGGGCATAACCAACTGCAGCTTTAAGGATGCTTAAAGAAGGTTGTACTCTTGAGCACATGCTTTATTTTAATGTTGCCCCTTGAGGTAATGGAAGTCACTTGTGCCAAGATATATTCAGGTACTTATTTTATTTGTTTTTAATAAAAATCCCTACTAGTCAGGGAGCTCTTGGCAGCGACTTGATGCTGCTTTGATACCTCAGACCCTTGTTTATCTGCAGCATGTTAGTATTTCACTCTGCACTGAGAGTAATTTAGAGCAAGGAGCAGTCTACACAGAATCCTCTTTGGAATATACTGAAATGCAAAGAGATTGCATAATTTGGTGGAAGGGTAACTCAAAGTAAACCTAACCAAACATGTGTTTGTGATGTTTTTGGTTTATCAAATAGCAGAAGTCTCTGGCACACAAAATATGGTACTTGATATCATTTTAATCAGTCAAGACACCCGTTTAAAAGCTGAAACTGGCAAGCACTATATGTACAGCAAGGGCGCACATTTATTTTCCAAATGTTATTTGACACCAAAGAAAGAAGCCATACTGTATAAGCTCGGTTACACCAAAACTGTCACTCCATTTCTTTGCCGAATCCAGATCCCGGCTTCATCCATCGCTGTGTGCACGGGACTAAAGGAGACCATGTGAGCCAGTGATCCTTCCACATCTGGCAACATTTATTTACAATAGTACTGCGGCCTCTAATCAAGCACATACTGGCAAAGACCAAGGCCACACACAAATGCAAGCCTGGTGGGGACTGAATTAGGGGGGGGGGTTCAAGAGACTGTCCTGTATATCATTTGTGACATGTTCAATATCCACAAAAGCCAGTTAGTCTCTGAGAAACAAAAAGCTGCATGTCTGATGTGTGAAACATGAAAGTTGGCTGAATGTGAATGGGCTGCTTGTTAGTCAACAGCTTTAAAAGACATATTCATCTTTTTTTTATGTTTTAAGATCTGGAGCTGGGAGATAACTCATGTGTCTATAATTTATGTCTCTCTTGAGCGGAGTTAAACTGCAGAGAGCAATCCCAGACTTAACCTGGCTATAAATTCCAGGATTTGACGCCCTTTTAAGGAGGCATGTATCCATACGCGACTCGCTGACCCACATTCCTTTTAGATTTAGGACCACTTAAGAGGCCTTCATATCTGAATCCAGCCAATACAGTGTGTAGCCTGCACAGCTTACACGAGCTTTAAACTCACTTTCAGGGTGACACCGCAGAGGAGTAACAGCCTGAAGCTGAGGTAAAGGATGTCTTTGGTCTGTAATGGCTTTCCCTTAAAAACAAAAAACAAAAAAAAAAGCCATCAGGGGACGATCCACCTGTTTACATATGCACGCCTCAGACAGATGTTGAATAATTCATCCTCAGAGGCGGACAGCATGCAGCTGTATTTGGGTTATGGGGGTGCATGGGTTCTCTCCCTGCCTGAATTCACGCAGCCCAAATTATAGGCATTACTTTGCAGGCAGGGCAAAAGTAGGACACTTTTGCATAAAGGATCCAACAATAAGATGTGAAGGATGGAGCTGCACAGAGATTCACTTTCAAACATATAACACGGGTTGGCAAGGGCGGGACAAGTAAGTCACACTGATTTAGGGGGGGGGGGGGGGGGAGTGTTTGTACACTGCAGAACAGAACATCCGTTTCTCTCGAGTCTATATAGATCGTGGGCAATTTCTCTTAGTTTAGCTGAGAGTGGATTGGTCCCCACGTGTTAGAAACATGACGGAGCTCTTTGTGGAAGACAGTGTAGTTACCAGATTCTCCCTCCACTGGCGCTGAGGCTAACTAAGGCCTACTTAAGATGGATATGTTTTTGCGCGCGCGCAGCACAGAGGCAGCAGGGGTGGTAGCGCTCCGTCAGACAGAGCTATCTGGAGGTTTATGGCTCACAGGTTTTAGACTCGGCGCTGCCTTCGCTTGCCCTTTGGGCCTAATGGACACTGATGGAAAATGACTCCACTGTTCCAGCGATCCATCCTCCTTCCCTCCCCTCCCTCCCTCCCTCTCTGAGCCCATCCATCAGGCCGCAGCTTTCAAACACACGCAGTGAACTTCATGAGCGCTTTACCATGTCCAGCTGCGATGCAAATAAACCGCCTTCAGTCACACGGATGGTTGTAGTGGTGATTAATAGGCCTACAAGTAAACACTCACAAACAGAGACGAACTAAACTACAATTTCCAGTTTCTCTCTGCAAACTGCGATAGATCATCTTAATGCGTCTGCTCGCAGCCAAATTAATAATTCACGTCATAGCAAAAGGGTCAGGTAACTTTCTCAAATAAAAAAGAAAAAGAAAAGAAAAAGTGTTTTCAGTGAGTTGAGGCTTTCCTCCATAGGCTACATCCCCGGTTGTGTATTACTGGTACGCAGTGAGTCAGTCAGCCCCGCGGCGCGGCACTGCACGGCACGGCTACAAACCCCGCCCGCGCAGAAAGAAAAGCGAGCGCGAGATGGAGAGCCAGGGTGCCAGTTAGTGGTGTTGCCGCCATAGGTGGAGGTTGCACGGGAGCGTGTTCGGATTAAAGCTGTGATCATCGACGGCTCCCCGCTGCGCCGGTCAGCGTGACGCACAGAAAGTGGAGGCGCGCCGTGACTGGAGTCACATTGGATTCGAGCCAGCGGCAGCGCAAGGGATCACCAAGTTGAGATGCTGTAAAGAGCTCGTGGTGTGTGTGTTCGCGTGTGTGAGGAGGGTGCTCCCGTCTCGCGGTTGTTTCTGTGCGATAAGTTTGGACTGAAAAGAACGGAGCGGAGGCGGAGCGCGCGCGTCTGTCTGGGATGTATTTCTTTGAACTGCAATAAGAGAAAGAAAGAAAGAAAGAAAGAAAGAAAGGAAAAAAAAAAGGTCAAGTGGACGCAGTTTGAAGCTGTGGAGAGGTTTGCGGTGTGAGAGGAGGAGGAACGGAGCGTGCGCCAGGCTCAATCCCCAACACAAAAATCTGGGTAAACACGGCTTTGACGTTGTTTTGTGTCTGCTGATGAGCAACAACGCCGGTGATAAAATTACAGACCGAGTTAATTCTGGAGTGTTATTCATTGTGATTATTTTTTTTTATTTTTTTTTTATTTTTTTTGGAGAAAGAGGGGGATCTAATCCAGGTGGCGCATCTATCTCCCCGGCTGCGCGTAATGGGAGAAAAGTTTCGGACCTTGCAGAGGAGACGCACTCGCAGCATCCCGCCGTCGACGCGCTTATAAATAACATGTGAATTCCTGCTGTTCCGTTCGCGCGAGACGAAGTTTGAAAGTGAATTTTCCTCCGTTCAGTATGACTTGAAAGAGCCTTGGCGTTATCGGAACTCGCATCAAGCCAGTTAACGATCCATGTTACCCGCCGAACCGATTTGGCCAAAGACGCGCAGACGGACATTCATGATCTGAAGAGGATTTCTGCAGCAGCAGCAGCAGCAGCGCAGTGAAAGCCTGAACCCAGTGAGACAGAGACAGACAGACAGAGAGAGAGAGAGATTCCCCCTGGATGTCTATGATGTTGTGCCAGCTCGGGCAGAGGTGTGTGATGGAGGTGGTGGTGCTGACCGTCCTGTCCTGGGTGTCCGTGTGGGCAGAAGAGAAGATCATATTTGACAGACACGCTGTCTACTGGAACAGCTCCAACCCCAAGTGAGTTTTAATTCGAGTTAGGTGTGTGTGTGTGTGTGTGTGTGTGTGTGTGTGTGTGTGTGTGTGTGTGTGTGTGTGTGTGTGTGTGTGTGTGTGTGTGTGTTCTCTCCCTTACTGTTTCAGCAGTGTTTTGGCGGAATTTTACTTTTACAAATGACCAAGCTAGACACACACACACACACACACACACACACACACTAAGGCGCAAGTGTGTGTGCAGGTACACTAGATATTTGTCCTGTGGCACATGGAGCTCCTTTTGTCTCAGACAATGAGGGCAGCATGCCTCCTCTTCTCCTCAATGTCTAGAGATTTTCTCCCTCACACACACACACACACACACACACACACACACACACACACACACACACACACACACACACACACACACACACACACACACACACACACACACACACACAGCCTTTAACCTTTTTTCGACTTGTGCCAGCAAACATAAGCACACATTATTTATCTGTCAATTGGGAGCACTTGTGCAAAATCCACATCCACAGACAAATAAACACAAAGGAAGACATAGACACCCACATGTGCATGAGGCTGCAGACACACACACACACACATGCACGCGCATTAACACACATACACACACCAATTGTCTTTAGCAGGGCCTCTCATTGACATGGGGCAGAGCACACTGGGTCCGTCTGTCTAATGGTTTGTGACAACCTGGCCAGCCTCTCTCTCTCTCTTTCTCTCTCTCTCTCTCTCACCCCTTCCTCTTCTTCTCTCTCCTCTCCCCTCTTTTTTTTACCCTTCCTCTCTCTCTCCCAGGTAGATAAATAAACAGTGAAAGTGCTCCCTCTTGCTCTCTCACGGCTGAATTAGTTCAAACTAACGGCCCTGTCTCTCTCTGCATCAACCAAATGCACGTGCACACACACACACACACACACACACACACACACACACACACACACACACACACACACGCACAGAGCTAACAGGCCTGTCTCTGACTGCCTCACTTTTCCACAGAAGGCTTCTCAAATATTTAACAGGCAAGGGGGAACATTTTCTCCCTTTCTTGCTGTCTCCCTCTCTCTTTCTGTCTTTCTTTTCGTCTCCCCGTGCGCCTTCTTTCTCACTCCACGCACACACAACACCTACACGTTGCAAACGTCACAGGGTAAATTTAAGCTATATGGACGGTGGCTGGGGCCGCTGTTATTTCGTCAGGGTCGTACGGAGAAGTTGAAGCAGAAAGGGGACACATCAAAAATGCATTGCTACTAAAGCAATGAATCTAGGCTCTGGAGCCCTGGCGAAGTTGGTTCCCCCTGTTAGACCCTGGCACTGTCATTGCTCATGCTGCGCCTTTTTCTGCACACACTCAAGTCGGTGCCGCTGCACTTGTGAGGACCTTCCACTGACAACATTCATTCCTCAACTTTCATCCAAAGCGTATTCTCTCTCTAAACTTTGAGGATTACGGCAAGTTTTTTAGGGGGGAGAATCTAGCCCACTGGCAAAAAGAAAGGAGAAGACAGACACCACAATCAACCCAGCTTATGTGAAATGTAGGCTACAGGACAATTTGGGTTTTATTTACAACGTTTGGGCCATAATAGTAAGATTGTATTCAGCCAAGCTAGTTGCTGTGATCTGTGAATGCTGCCGCATTGCTTAAAAAAGAAAAGAAAGAAATTCCAGCAGACGATCATACTGGGAAACAAACAAAACAATCCCAGTAAGTTATTTTCCAAATTGCATTGGTGGAAGGCAGGGACATCCAGTACCAATACAACAATATGAAATGGCTCCATTACAAGTTAGACTCCTATATTCAACATCTTACCAAAGTAAAAGCACATTAGTACTGGTGAAAGTTTCAAGTACAGGAGCTGCAGAAATATGGCCACTGTGGCCCATTATAATGACATTATTGTATACTGCTACAGCAATGTGTAAGCAGCATTTTACTGTTGTAGCGGGTCGAGGTGGAGCTAGTTTTTTATATCTACAGTCCATTGGCTCCCAAACTAGAGGTCGGGCCCCTTCGAAGAGTCACAAGATAAATCTGAGCGGTCCTGAGATGATTAATGAGGTAGGACAGGAAAAAAAACAAAGATATTCTGCGAGGACTTGTGTGAATGTTTGGACTGTTGTCTAATATTTGTGGTGAAATAATAGATCTCTTTTGGCCCTTGAAATGGGCCTATGAAACCCTTTGAGAATTATTAGTAGGGAAATTATATCTTTGGTGGGACGGCTGAAACGTGACAAGGGGCCCCAAATTAGGCTATACTTTTTTTGTAAAGGGTTACAAGCCAAACACTTTGGAAACAACTGGTTTAACTTAGAGTGTAACTTTGAAAACACTCAAGTACAAGGTCCCTTTAAAACTGTGTTTAAGTAAAGCGCAACTGTTGGATTTTTTACAACCTGTCTGACGTAATTGTAGCAACGTCGTCTTATTCCCAGATAAATGATGAACAGTAAATGATAACAAAATGGACAAAGCTGCAAATTAAGAATCAAATTGCAATAAAGCAGAATTATCCTTTAAATGCTAAATTAAATGAATGTAGCTGCATATACATAAGTATAATTTTTACAAAACAAACATATATATATATATATATATACACTACCGGTCAAAAATTTGGGGTCACTTAGTAATTTCCATTCCACTCCATTACAGACAGAATACCAGCTGAGATCAGTTGCATTGGTTTTTTAACCAGGGCAGCAGTTGTCAGATTACATCATTGCAAAAGGGTTCTCCAATGTTTTCTCAGTTAGCCTTTTGAAATTATATCAGATTCATATCAGAATGTGCCTTTGGAACATCGGATGAATGGTTGCTGATAATGGGCAATGTAGATCTTGGATTAAAGATCAGCCACTTCTTTCTACAACAGTCGAGAACCCTTTTGCAATGACGTAAGCACGTAATGTAATCTGAAAACTGCTGCCCTGGTTAAAAAAACAATGCAACTGATCTCACCTGGTATTCTGTCTATAATGGAGTGGAATGGAAATTTCTAAGTGAGCCCAAACTTTTAACCGGTAGTGTAAGTCTAGATCATTTACTACCAATTACAAACAGTCCCAATCAACGGAATGTACCTGTGTTGGCTTTCCTCACATTTGCCTAACTCCTAAATGGATTATTCGATCACATGTCCAAGAGAAACCCGGAAGTGTGGAGGATCAGTACATGCTGCTGGAAAGATACGTGTCTTTATCTAGCTTGTTCTTCAAGGTAGGACTAACACCATGTATTGAACTCAGACTTTATACTAACGCTGTAGCGTTAACTAGGATATGCTGAAAGCTGTGACCAGTATTTTGGAAGAGAAATTTCATACGAAACATAAGATTAAGTTTCTCAGTGCCCTTTTTTGTGCAGCCTTCCACGACGCATTTGACGTTGAAGGCGAATATCTTGAAGATGAAGAACAAGACCAGCACGAATATGTCTAAAAGCTCTTACTTGTCACCTATTAATATACTGGATGGTGATTTAGGCACAGAGGACTGAGACTCTGCAAGAATAATGATTAGCATTTGACTGGAGCCATTGTCGGAGGCAGCGAAATGACACAAACAGCTGGGAAAACGAACAGCTGTGTGTCCTAATTGATCACACAACATCAAGCACACAGCTTGTATTGAGCCATCAGGATGTGTTGTCTCTTCTGGTGTTCATCAAAAGTTTGCTCCCACCCAAAAACAGCTTGAGAAGGACGTTCTCCGCAAGGTCACAACCAGTACTGACTTGAAATTTGTAGAATTGATAATCGCTCGCTGTTTTTTTTTGTACCCCCCGGCATAAACTTTCTGTGTTTCCAAAGAAGGAAACGTGGAAAACTGCTTGAAGTGACAGGTCACACCCCACAGTGGAAGTGTATGTGGCACTGGTGCTACACATTTCCCAATGTTACGGATGCTTTTTCAGTTTCTCCCATTAATATTTGTCTACTTCCTCTCTGACAACCTCCTCCTTGCGTGCTCTACTTTTCTCCCGCGTGTTTTTCTGGCATTAATCACCATCGCCAACGCCGACTGTTTTAATTGTTGTTGTTTTTTTACCTGCTAATTAATTGTGCTGCCAGGCCTGGTTCAGTGACTTGATCTCAACGAGACTAACCTGGATAAGTCAAGATACATAAAATGAGTTAAACATATGTTCCTACATGAGAGAGGAGGCATACTACAAATCAGCCAAACCCTTTATATCAAGGGCTCTGGCTCTCAGTTGGCCTATCTCTTTCAAGGTCTTGCTGGATAATAGAAAATGTATGAGATAATCCAATTCAAACAGCTCTGGCCACTCTTGGTCACGGCGGGGAGCAGCACTCTCTCTCACACACACACACACACACACACACACACACACACACATACACACACACACACACACACACACACACACACACACACACACACACACACACTCTCAGAGTGTTGTCCATCCCTGTGTTGTGATGAGATACGTGGTGCCGCACAGTAACAAAGTACCATATGACACATTATCATCACAACAATACTGCAACACTAGAACAGGATCTGGAAATCTCCCAGACCCACATAAAGGGATTTATTCTTAATGCAGGAAGGAAAGGAAGATGAACTAACACACACACACACACACACAGACACACACACAGAGAGTGAAAGCTAGATATGGGACACATGCACACACTCAGTCTGGCTCTCCGTTGAGTAAAAGCCCATCCTTTTTCCTCTTGTTGGCTGGCACACAAGTGTGCACATGCACACACACCAAGCCCCCTCTTCTGGCTCCCAGGCCTGTATTATAAAGCTTGCAGGTGAGGGGCTTTGTTCACCCCAAGCAGCTAATGTGCTCAGAGCAATGGGCTCTCCTTCACACACACACACACACACACACACACACACACACACACACATATATATATATATATATATATATATATATATATATATATATATATACTGGCTCAATAGTCCAGAAGGAGCACCTTATCTAATCCCGTGGTTTATCCTTCAAAAGACTTTCTTTTCCTTTTCTTCTTTGTTCCGCCGCTCTCCTCTCTCTTCATCTCTGTGTCTTTGAGGAACTCCGTGTCAGTGAGAAGCGCTGATGGTTGACGACACTTTCATTCTATGGGACAGAATCTATCTCCTTGGAGACACATGCACTAGCTCTCTCACACACACACACACACACACACACACACACACACACACACACACACACACACACACACACACACACACACACACACACACACACACTTGCACACTTGCACCCACACATTCTTTGAGGTAGAAATGTCTTATGCATGGATCACCCACACACTCATGCATATACTGTCACACAGAAAAGTTTCACATGCACGCACACGTACGTGCGCACAAACGCGCGGCCCATGGGCACAATCAGCACACCACATGTCCTTGCACATAAACCCACACACACGCTGTCTTTCCGTTGCGTCCCCTGTGGCGCCCAGTGATAGTAGTCACTAGCACTTCCTCAGCCCTACCACACACACACACACACACACACACACACACACACACACACACACACACACACACACACAGATTTGCATCCAATTTACATGGAGACTTGTAGTCACCCCCGCTCAGTTACTGACAGTTTGTCAGACTCAAACCTGCCCCTGGGTTAAATCCACATTCCACTGCCGCCACCATCACCACTACCACCACCCACTCCACCTCTCTTTATCGCTCCATCCTTCCTTTTTTCCCCCTCTCTGTCTCGGTGTCTCTCTATCAAGCTCTTATCTTATCCCCTCTCTCTTGTTTCACGACTTCTCTCCCTCCCTCTCTCGTACCGCCGGGATGTGGTTAGCATGTTTTTCATCCACAGGACGCTGAGCGGCACACACTGCCTCAGGCAACCTCTTTCTGTACATACACACATAAAGCTGCTGTACATCAGGTCACATGTTCTCGCAATGACCTACATGATTGGACATTGTATGCGTTTGTTTAAAATGTCAGCACTGCTCTGGCTCGTGTTGAGAGAGCTATCCGTGGAGCACAGAGCCTCTTCACGTCGAGCTAAAAATGATACTTTGAGTAATTAAAGTCAGGGCAAATCATTTCTCCCAGCTCAGCAGGAGAGACAGTTACATAACAAGATCTAGTGTTGCTGATCTTAGTCATCAGCAGATTCAATACAGTGATTGACAGGTGGAGGTCATCTAAATATGCAGGGGCATTAGAGTGGAACAGTTTGCCTGCTGATGTTAAACGCACTGCCAATTCCTTCACTTAAAGCATGAAAGTCAAACCGTGGTTGTTTGACAAAACACTTCAGTGATTCGTGACCACAAAGAAAGTATCTGTATTCAATTCTGTGAAAAGGAAATGTAGCGCGTAATGACATGGAATGTGCCGAAGAAGAGCTAAGACACATCACATTTATACAGTGGAGGCACACTGGCATGTATGATGTAAGATTGAAGAAACCACATACACAGGAAGGAATGGAAGTTGCACACACTGAAGGTTTTGGCACATTCTGCAAAGTCATGCGAATCCAACAAGTTTTGGATAAAACACATACGTTCCAAAACAGACCTCTGTGTCCCACCAAATGAGAACAGGCATTAACTGAGAACAGCTCATAGCAAATTCCCAACACATTTTTTACATTGCAGGGTGCTGCGTTTATAGTATTATAGCTACAACGAAATTCAGTCTCAGACGTTACGATGCTGGCCAGACGATTAATTAGTCAATAAGCACAAAATCAATCAACAATTCTGATAATGTACTAATTGTTTTAGTCATTCATCAAGC
This sequence comes from Gymnocephalus cernua, assembly GCA_023631565.1. NCBI lineage: Eukaryota > Metazoa > Chordata > Actinopteri > Perciformes > Percidae > Gymnocephalus > Gymnocephalus cernua. Next base: position 17,335,949 of record CM042444.1, read on the forward strand.
AAAAAAGTCAAACATTCATTAACTCTGGGTTAAAAAAAAAAAAAAGAAAAGAAAAAAGAGACTTTGCTGCTTTTCACTGCTTTATTTCTTCATAAATGTAACATATTTTTGTTTGGACTCAAGCAAAGCAATTGATAAGACTGTTTTACAGCAAACATATTTGCTTTTCAAACACAGGTGTGGCTGATTACATTAGTGATTGGCAGCTTGGCGTGCAGGTGTTCCAGGTTCACTGCACGCCGCCTCACTGGCACAGCATCGTTAGTGTGATTAATTACACCTGTGCTTTAACAAACCGCTGTTACAAGCCACAGCAGTTGCCGTGGAAAAGACCTGTTTGAGGACGTCAACTTGAGTTCCAAGTAAGAGTGATTTAGTACCATTTTCTGTCATTTTGCACGCCTAATGATCGATCGATTTAGAAAGATCTAATCAACAGATAATTCCGTTATTATGAACAAAAAGCAAAAGTTGCGTCCCTAGACTTTACTGTGTCATCCCTCTCAAAGTAGCTGAGATGTAAATCTCGCCTTGTGTTGTCAACCACCCTGAAATAAAATCAACCCAATGCTAGTTCGCTAATGGAATCACAGTAAACATGCAGTTTCTGTGGGTTTCACTTTGATCTCCTTTTTCGTCGTACCAGCGTTGAGCTATTTCACATCCCTTCTGCGTTGGTTGTTCTTCTGCTTGCTGTCAATCAGCCGATGTCCACAGGGAGGTAGGGATTCTCTACGAGGAAATGTCATAAACAGTCAATCTCACAAACTTTGTCATATCCAAGCTTTTTATTCAGGGTATCTATTGTAGAAATGAAATGTATACATTGTTAATGCACATACATTACAATTAGGTGTTGTCTAATGCACACATGGTAAACACGTACATAGGGAAATTAAATCATGTAAAAGAAAGTGTTGAATTCCTGCACACTATTAGCACTAAATCTAAATTTTTATATATGTATATATATATATATATATATATATATATATATATATATATATATATATATAGAAAGAAAGAAAGAAAGAAAGACATTCAGTGTTTCTGTCTTGGACCAATTTGTTGGGTGTGAAAAAAAGATTTGATGCCAGACAAAGGTGCATGGCTATAAATGATTTCTAACCAACATAGTGCTGACAAAGTGCACGAAAAAAAATCCTATTGCAAAAACGCAAGAAAATGTTGGCTTGTCAACATCATGTATTCTGTTACTTATGTAACAATACCTTGATGTCACAATGTCACTGGCCTATTTCTACCACGTATGACACTTGATCATCACCTCATCGTGACAAGCCGATGGCAACCCAAGTCCCTGTGCTAACCTGCGCTGCCAGTCATGTGTCATACTGTCAACTGTCAGCGAACGTAACAATTAGCAGTGAAAATCAATGTCAGATTGAGAAATATCTCCAGCCCCGTGAGTTAATTTTTCTGTGGCAGCAATATCTTCCCTTCACTTTAGGATTGAGGATTGTATTTCTTTTTGTTATTAAGGTAGTGGCTTAGAATCATAATCCTTGTTTTAGAAATAATTTATTTTTCAAAGCAGGTTCACCAAAAAAAAAAAAAATCTTTCCCCAGAGCAAATGAAACCAGACCTCTCCCATGAATTTTTCACAGAAAGCTGCCCTTTTTTTTTTTAGATTTCAGTCCAGACCGAGTTGTTGCAAAACATCATTTGATCTGCCCATAGGAGTGTGATGATGTGTTCGGTATGTCAGCAGCATGGCACTGAATCTATAATGCAATATGAAATGTTTACTTAACTTCCCACCACGTTTGTTTGATTGTTCGTGCACAGGAGCAGGTTTAAAGAACCAGTCAAGAAGTTACGCAGCAGTGCTGCTGCTGCTGCTACTGTTGCTACCTTGCACTAATGAGGTTTGTTGATGGTAATGACTATGGCAGTGCTGGTGATGATGATGTAAGTGCCCAGAAACAACCTGGGGGAGATCCCAGGAGTTGTTGTTTTAATGAAGAGAGAGAGAGAGTGAGAGGAACTTTTTCGAGTCAGGAGATAGAGACAGTCATTGAGCCGGGGGGGGTTTTAAGAAGAGACAGAGAGGCCAACAGACATGGATGAAAGAATGAAAGCATGAATAAGAGAGGACAAAATGGGGAGATACTAGACCAGAATATGAAAGATGCCAGGCTGCACTCAATACATAGCGAACAATGGGCATTGTCATTCCTGCTCCATCCTTGTTTCTGCCTCCCCTCTAATACTTTTTCTCAGGTCCCGGCTGGTTGTGCTGATTGTGTTAGCCAAGCGAAAGAATAGGAGTCTTTCAGTTCTGTCTGCCTGATACTCAGATGGGACCCCGGCCGCTCAATCCTCATATAGACCAGCTGGAGACGGATAATAACACATACACGTCTGGCTACGCCTCTGACTGGTCCTGAGAGACAAAAAATGAAAACATTTGAAAGGGAAATGGAGTGATCTGCTTGAAGGATTAGGGACAGCATGCATATGAAGAAGGACAAAAAGTTGAGTGTATAACAAAGACAAGGCCACTTCTTTCTTTCTTTTTTACAACAATGAAGAAAGAGGTGAGTGTGTGGAGGAAAGAGAATCAAAGCAAAGGAAGGATAGGGAGATGCAGAGGAAAGAGAAATTAGGTGGAAAAAGTGAGAACAAGTGGTGGAGGAAGGAAGATTACTTCTGGAAGTATGAAGGCAGACACACAGAGAGAAAGCAACAAGCGCATGGTTGGATGGTCCCAGCAGGTGAATGTCGAGGGGCTGGTATTACAGGGGAAACACTGGCCATTTGCATGGAGCCTCGCCCAATGTTAAAGATGCCCTCTGGCGCACACAGCTTTTAGAATGAGAAAGTTGGCATTTCAAATAAAGGAAGAGAAGATGGCGGGGTGAGGTGAAGGATGCTTCCCCTCCCTGTTTTCCGCTTGGCATCGTTGCAGGTGACTAGGCACTAGACTCAGTGAAGAGCTGACCCCCATAACTTTCACGCAGATAATCGTCCTGAAGTTTTGTTTTTTACAAAACAAGTTGCCAACCAAGTTCACCCTAAAAATATGTGTGTGTGTGTGTGTGTGTGTGTGTACTATGGTGCATGCATGTGTTGGAGAAATAATGAAAGCCATTTTTTTTATCTTCATAAAAAAAAAATCCCCAGTAGATTTTTTTTTATTTATTTTTTTAACAGTAGTAGTGGAAAGTCAAACAATCCATCAGACAAGGCAGAGGAAAATTCCCAGCCAGCTATGGACACTCATTTTACACTATGCTAATGGTACACGATATGGCAGAACCAACAGTTGTTGCAGCACTCTCACGATTTTGTTGCTACTTAATTCTGCTTGGTCCAGAGGCTTCTCTTGATTCCCATTCTACTCTCGGAGGGTGTCCACATGCATGTATGCCACCTTCTGGTTCAGTGTGTGTGTGTGTAATTTATACTCAACAGGAATATTCCCTCTGACCTGCAGAATAATCCTCACCTCCGGCCTAATCCTGAGCTAATTCTAAGAAGGACTCTGTGGGCTTGATATTGGAAAACTGGCCTCTAATCTAATGCACCTCCAGACAGAGAGGATAAGAGGTTTTGATGATGACAGTATGGTGATATTGATCATTATGACATGATGAAGGTGATAGCACTAGTGATGATAACCATATGTATGAGGATGGCAGCAGAGGTGTAAATGATGACGATGATGATAGACTCTGGCATCATTCAGTCCAGTCCGGGCTGGGAACGTGTCTTCCATCTCAGCTCAGACGCAGTAAAGTGTTAACATTACAGATTCAGGACAGGTACATATTCAATACAATGCAGTTGTAATAGTTCATCTGGTGTTCTGGAGGATGCTGACAGCCTCAGGGACAAAATACCCATTTATTTTTTTTTTATTTTGTTTTTACAAAGGTTGTTTTGGTCATCTGCATTTTAGAGCACCAGACAGAGCAGGATCTCTAACTCAAGTTGGGGAGCTTTTCTACACCTGAGTTGTTATTTTAGCTGCATGTTTATTTTTCCCTATAAATTTATTAGCAATGCTGTTTGATTTCTTTCTGCTTTTTAGAATTCAAGTTTCCAACCCAACTAGTGTTCTCTCTGCCGGGCTTTACACACCTCTCTTGAATATGCTGGTGAAAATTGGCATTTATTTACACCAATAAAATCAGTGTTGATCATGACAATGATGCTAATGATGTTTATGAAGATGATTATAATAAGCATAATGAAAGCAGTGGGGAACATAACTATAGTGATTAAGATTTTGATGAGGAAAACGAAGCTGGTGACAGTGATGATGATAGGGATAATGGCGGCCATGGTTAATGTTTTCATTTGATGTTGATTATATAAATGATGATGATGGTGGCGGTGGTGATCAGGAGGGTGAATACAACCCCAAATCAGAAAAAGTTGGGACAGTATGAAAAACACAAATAAAAAAAGAAAGTAGTGATTTCTAAATGTACTTTGACTTGTTTTGTATTTTTGTCATTGCAATTTTTGTCATTGCAGACAATGTGAACACAAAATATTTCATGTTTTGTCTGGTCAACTTAATTTCATTTGTAAATATACATCCTTTCCTGTCATTCAGACCTGCAACACATTCCAAAAAAGGTTGTGACAGGAGCAATTAAGGGCTAGTAATCAGGTAAATTGGTTAAATAATGATGTGATTTGAAACAGGTGATGTCAACAGGTGATTGTAATTATGATTTGGTACAAAAGCAGCATCCAAGAAAGGAGGCATCTGGGATGGACCATCACACAGTGGAAACGTGTACTGTGGTCAGATGAATCAGTATTTCAGGTATTTTTTGGGAGAAATGGACGCCGTGTGCTCCGACCAAAGAAGAAAAGGTTACCAGCAACAAGTCCAAAAGCCAGGGTCTGTCATGGTATGGGGTTGTGTCAGTGCCCTTGGCAAAGGTAACTTGCACTTCTGTGATGGCACCATTAATGCTGAAAAGTACATAGAGATTTTGTAGCACAATATGCTGCCTTCAAGAAGACATCTTTTCCAGGGACGTCCATGCATATTTCAACAAGATAATGCAAAACCACATTCTGCACACATTACAAAGTCCTGGCTGCGGAGGAAGAGGATACGGGTACTTGACTGGCCTGCCTGCAGTCCCGACCTCTCTGCAATAGAGAATGTGTGACGCATTTTAAAGCGCAAAATGCGACAACGAAGGCCCCGTACTGTTGCCCACCTTAAGACTTGTTTGCAGCAAGAATGGGACAAAATTACACCTGAAACACTTCATCACTTGGTGTCTTCAGTCCCTAAACGTCTTTTAAGTGCTGTGAAAAGGAATAGCAACATTACAAAGTGGTAAATGCTTTACTGTTCCAACTTTTTTTGAAATGTGTTGCAAGAACCAAAATAGGAATTTTGTTTTTTTGAAAAAAAACAATAAAAATCATGAGGAACACATTAAGTAATGTGCTGTTGTATTGTCTGCAATGAAATACAAGTCAAGGTACATTTAGAAATCACTACTTTCTTTTTTTATTTGTGTTTTCCATACTGTCCCAACTTTTTCTGATTTGGGGTTGTACAAGTGTAGCCTATTATAAAAACTAGGGCATGAAATGTGTTTGTCTCACAATAAATAAAGCAATATACATAATGCAATAAACGTATTTATTTAATTTATATGTGTTTAATATTTCTGTATATTTTAAATTAAATATATATAATTTCAGCATTTTTGCAGGTAAGCAATACTAATATATTTGCTAAAGTGGATATAACTTAATGGAATCTCTGGCATTGGGTTTAGGGCTGTTTGTTCATTATAACAATTGCACATGGGACATATCCTTTTGTATACCAGAGGTGCTGATGATATCAATGCTAATAATGGGAAGTGACGAACAATGCCCCACCTGCTGGCAGCAGAAAGTGTGGGTTTTTTGTGGTGCTGAGTCTAACTAAGAAATTCATATAATTCTGGATGAATGCATGACATAAAACATCCTCGGTTGCTGATGTTATACATATCATAGCCTAATTCTACAACTTAAGGTCAGTGGCTGGATATAACAGATTTTTTAAATTGTGTTTTAACTGGCTTGGATCCACAGGCCGTTATGTGTGGATAGGCCCCAGGCTCAATGTCAGTGTGGGAAAACAACAACAACGCGCATGCCCAAAGACAAAGAAAGCAAATAGCACATAATTGATGCCACTTATGGCTGCTTGGCTGTTGCTCCGCTGCAATTTATTTGGCTATTTGCCAAGTATTGTTGTCGCCATTTGCCAGTTTTCAGACTTTATTTCTTTAAAAAAAAGAAAGTATCTGCGGGTGGATTATCTTCTACAACACACACGTGAAAGTGAAAGTCTGCCTGTTGGAGAAAAATGTGAGATTAAACACCTCGGTGCCCACCAGCCGTGGGATAAAGAAGGAAAAAATGGCTTGTCAGAAAAGATGCTTTTTTTTTGCTTCCGGTGTGTCATTATTCGGAGTTTGGATGGTAGGCCTGGTCAACAACAGGCTTTCGGGATTTGAAGCGTCTTTTTGATGGTGGTGATATTCGTTTCCCAAGCAGTACCACCAAATCGAGGAGAACAGGTATGTGCTCAGTCAGATTATCACCTGTGCTATGAAATGTGTCGATGTGTCATTATCTGGTTTTGCATTTGTATAAAGTAGTTATTGCCCCCCCCATTTTGTTTCCACTTAAAAAACACCCCTGCTAATATTGATGATGGTGGTATTATTACACTGGTATGAATGACATGAGGAGCATGAGGACGATTGGTAAAAATGGTGGTAATGTGGTATGATGATTATGATGTTCGAATGTATGATGTTGATAATACTGCTAATACTAATGACTATAATAGGGACTATGCTCATAACAATTGCACTGGTATGATGATGAGGAGGATGAAAGATGGTGAAAGTTATAAACATGGTATTATGATGATGAAGATAACAATGTTGATGTTGATCCGCTATGTTGTTGATAGTAACACTAATGATGATGACCGAGATGCTGATAAAAGTAATGAGGAAGATAATGGCAATGGTGAGGATGATAAAAATAAAAATCCTCAAAGTTAGTATGAAAGTATGATCAACTTTTACTTCCTAAAATCCAGTAAGAAGTGCATATTGTTGCTTACGAGTAAAGTTAACTAATTTATGCATGTCAGGACAGCTATTGACATTTACAGTGCAGCAACAATAATGACAACAAGAGTGATGCTAGTGGAGATGCTATTGATGATCATAGCGATGGTACCACTGGTATGATGAAGAGGATGACGGTGGTGTGAGAATGGGGAGGATAGAGGGGGAAGTGTAAATGACAACCATGATGAAGATAATGATGGTGATGAGAAGGAGAAGAAAAAAAATCCTGAAAGTGATTTTTCAAGGGATGATGATGATGACGATGGCTATGTTGTTGACAATAACGAGCAAAATGGAGCAGATGCTAGTAGCGATGATATTGTTTATAACAGTGATTGTCCTGGTAATGAATATGATGACAGTGTGTGATTAGTAGGCCTAATGGTTTTGAAGATAACTCACAATGATGAAAGCACCATGAGTCACCTACTCCGTGCTGTTCTCTCCCCCCTCCTTTTTAGACCGATTTTAAGAACCCCCAAACTCCTGCATTACTCCCCCACCTCTCCTCTCGAGGTTTGTGAGACGAGAATCAGAGCACTCCATTAACATTCTTCTTCTTGCCCCCCCCCCCCCCCCCCCCCTCTGTTGCCTCTCTGTGGATAATGAAGAAGAGGAGATGTGAGAACATTATTAGTCTTTTTTGGCAGTTCTGTCT
>CM042444.1:17348752-17371252 GCA_023631565.1 Gymnocephalus cernua
AGGCCCCGTTGCCGCCTGGACCTAAACACTCTCACTAAAGCATCTGGGGAGCTACTTGGCAAACAACTCTGAGTCAGTAATGAGGAAGGTGGTTTTACTCCCGGCACAGCGTCTCCTTTTTCCTCAAACCCAGCCTCCTGTTTGTTGATGGCCTTGTTGTGTCTTGCCGAGTCTCTCAGCTGTGACACCAAATGCCACCGTCTGCATCCAAATGATTTGCCCAGGGAGAACTCGAAAATCTCACATTCTGAGGAGAATATGAATTCATATGCCTACCAGGAAAGTTCTGGGATAATCCAATTCAAATAGCTCTGGGCAAACACTGCAGATCAAATCCTTCCTGGGTAGGGCCTGCTTGCTGGGTGGGCACCCTTAGGCCACGCTCATGGGTGAATATTAAGCTGCTTTCAGAAGACCGATGAGAGAGAAGAACATACACTTGAAAAGTTAGTGTTTGTTGTTGCTTTTTAAATGACAAAAGCCAAGTGTGGATCAGACATAGTGTATGTAGCCTTGGTTGAACACAGATTGGCTCCATTACAGGTGTACTGTATGCTTGTCTTTTTAAATCGTGTGAGTTTTTAGGCTTTTTTGCACAGGGTTCCTTTTTTATTACCTCAAAACTTGCAATATTTTTTTTGTTATCTAATGACTACTTTACCTCTGCCATGGTTTAGATGTTTTCTGTGATTCCCATCCATATGTGAGTCTGATGGAGAGAGCAGCACTTCTCTTTGAAAATGCGGGAAAAAAAGAAATTATTCAAATGCGTATGCATGCATTTTGCTGTGTAAATGTGTGTGTGCGTGTGCGTGCGCAACTGCTGCGAGCACTCGAATCGATAAACCCATGACGATTCCATTATAGTTGCCGATTTACAAATCAAACTAACTTCACTGCAGAACCCAAAGCTGTCCCCTCTTCACCATGCAGATGTAGTGCAGGGTGCAGCTGCATGAGCATCATGAAGAGAATAAGGTATTCTTAATCTTAGGCTCGTTTTCATAGCAGAGCGTAGAAGATTAAAAAAGGCCTTCAAAATGAACCAAGACCTCCAAAGCCTAGCTACATTGTGAGAATCTCTTAACTTCTGTTTTGGTCGTCCTCTGCTGTTTCACTTATTTATTCATCTTTTCTTTTTTTCTTTTTTTTTTACTGAATTCCCATGAAACCCATTCAAGCTTTATCTTATCTCTAATCGAGGCAGTGATAACGGCAATAAAAACAAGACCAAAAAAAAAAATACAGATTAAAGATTACATTTCCAAAGTTGCTCTGTTGAACATCACTCTTCAAATCAGAACACAAGAAAACAAGCAAAGACATAATTGCATTAGATATCAGAAGCTGAAACTATACAAAAATGCTACATGGAGAAAAAAATTTGAGCAGCACAACAGATTAAAATAAACCTACCAGAAAGAAAATGAGTTACTGGGATGTTTAAATGGGCTTAAATTGTGGTTGTATTAAGTAGAACTTTAATATGCACGGTGCTTTTGTCTGTCGTCCTTATTGTACTTGATGTAGGGAGTGAATTTCAAGGCCCCGATGAAACATAGATGTGACAAGAGAAAATAACCAATTTGGTTAGCCGAGATAAACACAAAAGAGCAACAAGCTGATTAAACATAAAATGTAAACTCAGAAAGACAAACTGAATTAGAAACCAGAAATCTAAAACTGTTTTCAAAAACACAGCCAGTATCACTGGAACTGCCAGCGAAAACTGGACAGCTCTCAATCTGAAAATATGAGTTTATTTTTATTCCCAAGAAGCCGGCTCTTCAGAGGATTTCTCCTGACATCAGTGGACAGGCAGATCGTCCTTCTTGCATTTTCACCCCAGTCGATTTGGTTCTCCGGCAAAAACACCGGTTTCTCACTCACATCCCTGAAGCACTTGAGCTTCAAGTGTATGTGTGTGTCTGTCTGTCTGTCTGTCTGTGTGTGTGTGTGTGTGTGTGTGTGTGTGTGTGTGTGTGTGTGTGTGTTTCCCTCTCCCTGCATCCCCCATCTGCAGAGGAAGGAACTCTTTGAACTGTGAACCAATGAGCTTCACAGCAGCAGAAAGATGTTGCTAGGAGCAATTCCTACATCCAGCTGTGGACCTGTGCATAACACACGCATTAAAACACACACTTGCTACACACACCCAAAACAAACGTGTCTGTCTTAAGGCCATACTGTCAAGGTGATAGTTTTATGGATGTAACCTTCTTCTCTTCCATTTCCTCTTTCCTCCTCATCACAGGATAACATGTTACGTATCAGGAACACGTTATCTCCTACTTACATTGCTGCCATTTCTTTTTATCTCTCCCTCCATCTCTCTTTCATTCCTTTTTTCTATCTAATGCATAGGGACAGGGAGGATGTATAATTCATACCCCCTTTGCTGTGTGTGTGTGTGTGTGTGTGTGTGTGTGTCTTTGTTCACCCAAAGACGCAAAGCAGAAAGAACAGGTCATCAGAATATGTGTGTGTTCATGTGCATACCTTGCCCCTGTGTGTCTTTCCCTTGCTATAAATGATGTATAGGCGTGGGAACACTCGCATGCTGACTTTTCTATACGTTTCATTACGTCGCTCAGGGTTAAAGGAAGCGAGAGTGGGCAAACCGTTTGACATCTGTTTTCCTTTTGCCGTATTTATTGGTTTAGGGATTCGTATTTATCTCCGCGTGGCGTGCGCTCCGGCACTGCTTATGAAACTGTAAAAGCAGGCCAGCGTTTGCTCTCAGAAGGCAGACATGCTTCTCTGAGCTCGAGTTTCTCTGAAATAGAATTTGGGAGGGCAAGACCCACCTCTCTTCTCCACTCAACCATACACTTACTCATTCCCTCTGGGGAGGAGAGAGAGAGAGAGAGAGAGAGAGAGAGAACGAGGTACAGGAGTGGGAGGAAAGAGGGAGAGAAGGGATGAAAGAGGGGCATAAAGTGCAAAGGAGGGAAGAGGAGAAAAGAGGGAAATGGCCAAAGAAAAATGGAAGTGAGGGAGACGAGAAAAAAAAGAGGATGGCTGGGAAAGGGTGACTGCTGCATAGCGATGAAAATTTTTTCTTTTCAAGTAGGCCTAGTGCATTTAAATACGATATTTCCAAATAATGCTACTTTACTCCATGACATTTCCGATGGAAATATTGTACTTTTAATTACATTTATGTGACTGTTATAGTCTAACTTATCACTGAGCAGATTACGGGATTCGTATATTCAATATTTCTTAAAGGGCGCTATGCAGTTTTGGCCATTTCTTCGCTGTTTTCTCGCTTTTTGCTCGCAGGTTTCTCTATAGAGCTCCCCCTACAGCTTCAGAATAGATATTTGGCAGCTCCTATGTTTAGTTGTGTCTGACTCCTCGCTCAGTCAGTCTGCCGTTTCCTCTTTCTCTGTTCCTCCGACAATGCTTTCCTAGCTTTCTGCTTCTTTTTTGCCGGCTCAGCCATAGCTGCCGATTTCAGTGGGGACAGTGGGTACACATACCCATCAGATTTCGTCACAAGTCATTTTGTACCCACCACTTTTTTTTTTAAAACCTCAAGCTCAATTTAATTAAAAACAAATGAAGTTCATAACACATAATTATTGAGCGACAGATGCCAACAAATCCACAAAAATCTCTATCCTCACAGGGCAGCACAGACACACAGACACAGCCGTTCTGCTGCTGCGCTGGCTGACACTAACACTTAACGTGAAAAAGCTTAACGTGGTTTAATGTAATTTAAAAATCACTGATCATTGTTTAGGTACATTAAACCACGTTAAGCTTTTTCCTTACAATAGGCTCTAATGAAGCAGAAACGCTTAATGTCAGATAACGTCCATAATTGGACTTTGGGTTAGATTTTTTTGACAGTTTTCAGTGGTTATGAGGAGCAATATGAGAGAGAAATTTGATTCGTTTACATAAAAAATAAATGAATGCGTCTCTGTCCCCAGCACTTTTCAAACCAAACTGAAGCCCGTGAGCTCAGCCATGACGATGGTGTGAAAAACTGCATCGCTACCTTGTTAGCCGGTTCCTGAATGGGCCTATGTGTGCAGTGCCGTGAAGCAATTTGTTACATCGCGAGACCCAACGCGATACTTCCTGACGCCGACGCAAATGTATTTAATCTAACAAGTAATGTTCCTTCATTGCCACGAACATGGGACAAAATGTGTATTAATACACAGCAGAAAATACTTCCCAACAAATGCACTATTTACTACTTTTAGTAACATTTACTAACAACAACAGTCCCCAGTTGTACATTATATGAATTAGTTAAGAAAGGTCTAAATTAGCTCCACCTTGACCATGCTACAGTATTAAAATACCTACACATTAATGCATCAGTAATAATAATCTAATGGATACTGTATAAACTCCATTCTTCTAAGTACTGTTCCTTTTGAGAACCCAAGTACATTGTTCTGATAATCCCTGTAATGTACAGTAAAAGTAAATTGTTTTAATTTTCATTTTCATTTAATTTAATGTGCTTAGTACAGTACATCTTCCACAATGAGAGAGAGAGAGAGAGAGAGAGAGAGAGGTAATGGAGAGGACATGTTGAGCAACAGAAAAAAAGACGAGTAGAGACCAAAAGAGAAACACAGAGAGGGAGACTCAACTCTTTTCCCTCTAATGGGTGAGTGAGCATTGGGAACAGTCGGCTGAGTCCATGTCAAGAGGAAAAAAAAGAGCCTAAACGAGAGCGAAGCTTTACATGCACAGTTTAGGCCTCTGCCACACCGCTGTAGACAGCCGGCGCGCTAATGGACAGCAGGCAGAGTGGTGAGGAAAGATAGAGCAGGTACAAAAGAGGCTTGGGGAGATGTTTCAATTTGAAGAAGGAAAAAAACGAGTCCCTTGCTGCTCTTTACTGTACGTCTCAGTGTTGCTGCATTCGCTGATGGAGTTGGCTTCCACACTATCTGATAAATTGCAAACAGAGCAGGAAGAAGAAATACACATGGGAGATGCTTTGATTAAAAAAAACTCTCAAAACTCATTTAGGGTAACTTGCTGCTGCTGCCGTAGCTCTGTTTAATAGATGGCAGGCAGGGAGGAGAGGGAAAGTTACATCAAAGTGCAGTTGGTGATAGAAATGCATTAGATGTAAGCACTGCCCTGATGTTTGGAGTTTCAAAGCTTCAACATATTTGCTTCCTATCCTGGGATCGTGGTGTTTTTATTACTTTGAGGGTGTTTTTCTGCTAAGGAGAGCTGGTGACCGTGGCTGATTCTATTCAATAAAGCAAATGACACGAGCGCTGCAAGCGCCTGGTTTCTCTGTTTAATGGACAGCAAAGCGAGGAGAGACAGAGGTGGGAGAACATGTCTCCAAGCTAATTTAGTGTTTTCACTGGCTGGAGCTGGTTAGTGCTCACTTCAGTGGACAGGAGGCAGAGGGAAATGCAGAGAGAAAGAGCAACAGAGTGGATTTTTGAAAACGAATACCTACACAACATATTGCTGAAACCTGTAGTAAGAAGTTTAATCAAAGTGGCAACAGATCTGCCAGTAGGGTGATTTGATTTTCACCTGATCCTCCTAGAAGAGTTCATCTTGATTATTTTCTAGAACCAAAGGTACTTTTTTTTTTTTTTAACATGCATCTGCTTTGTAGAAAAATGTGGAAAAAAACATCTGTTTTAAGATATTGGAAAATGCCTGAAATAAGAAAGGACATTGGGAACAGGTGGGATTAACTCGGCAGAATGGTGGAATTTTTTGTCTTGTTCTGAATTTTTTGTCTTGTTCTGAATTTTTTGTCTTGTTCAGAATTTTTTGTCTTGTTCTAATAAAAAAAATCGAGCTTGGAGGAAGTACCCAGAGGTCCGTGTTTACCCGCCGGTAAATCTCTACTGGATGACTCGCTTTAGAAGGGTTAAAAATCGACAACTTTTCCCCTTTAGCGATTAGCGCAGCGCCATTGCAACCATAAACAACACTGCCCCAGCTCCAAACTCCAGTCAAAAATCGTCACATCCGGTTTCAAAAAACCAAGACGGCAACGGCCAAATTGCCAAACTCCAGGCTTCACAACGGCACCTACGTCCATCATTTTTACAATCTATGGTCTCAGCTCGGTCAGAGTCCTTTTTAAGAAAGTCTAACTCAAGTGTTCATTAGTCAAATAAAATCATGAATGCTTTTCGGGTCTCAGAGTAATTCTGTAGGTTGTTTGCGCTTGTTATGCAGATACTAGAAAAGAGGAAAAATATTACCAGGAACGTCCAAAATGTCATTTTGTAGATGGTGCAATGTGTCCATGTCTCTGAGGTGGCAGCCAAAGCCAGGGTTAGACATGGCTGGATTCACCTGCTCAAGGCAGGGGCAGGAATGAGCTGCTAATAACCCCCATTCATCCCACTCATCCCACTGGCCCAAGGTTCTCTGTGTGGTAATCTGATGAACATTCATTTAGGAATATGCATTTTGTAAACAGAATATTGGTTGAAATATTAAAAGTCTTTAAAGTATATTTTGATAGGGAGACCCTCTTTTCACAGCAGGGCCTCAAGATTAGATAATTAACCAGGAACCACCTCAAGGCTAAATGTGCTTTTTATTGATGCATATTCCCATATTCCTTACAAAGTTACCACAAACCAATTTATTCCACTTCCCCGCCTTGCCTGATTGGTAATACAGCCTTGGGGCTAGCAGATGTGTGTTACCACTGCACAAATTCAGGCCCATCATAAATTGTATCGCAAACGCACAATGCACATAATTTTGATGCAGGTTCTTGTGGAGTTTTTGCAACCATTCCATGGCGACGTGATTAGTTGGGCAACATAATCCTGCGTCTCAGCTTTTGCTGGGTCAAAAACTGAGTTTCTTTCAAGTCTTCAGTCAGTCTCAAGTAACTCGTAGTCAGTCTCCACTAGTAATTCATGCCTCAGAGCAACAGACAAATCCAAGTCAAGTTTCAAGTCCTTAATCAAGCCCAAGTCTCGAGTCTACCCCTCTGCCAGCTAGCCAGCCAGTGTATCAGAAAATACTCTTACCACAACTATACCTTACAGCATCCAAGACCAGAGAACAAATCCAAAAGAAAATTCCAAACGATCTTGGAAGCAAGGAGCACAACGCAGCCAAAACCCTGACGCCAGCGACAAGAACCATGTGTACAATTATCTTAGCTCTGTGTTTACCTGGCAGGATGCAGGAGGGAGAAAAGAGAAGGATGGAGAGAAAGAGCGGGAAAAAAATGTCCCCATGCCAGTTTAGAGTTTCCTTGTCAATGTAACTGAATCGCTCTCTATTTAATGGACAGCAAACAGAGGGGAGAGGGGGGGGGGGAAGAAGATTCATCGAAATAGGGCTGGATATTGAAAAATGATACCTTGTACTGTGCCACTCGCTTTACAGCAGCTCTCTTTATCAGGGAAAGTAAGCAGACGTTGTGAGAGAGAAGGATACACACGGCAAATGTTTAAAAAGTGTCTCCTAGTCAATCTAGTGTTCCCATGCCACTGTAACTAAATAGCTCTCTATTTTATTGACAAAGTGTAGGAGAGAGAAGAGAGAGACAACGATGCAAGAGTGAAGAGTGATGAGTCGAATGAAAAAGGAGTCGCTGGAGACGTAGGAATCCTCTCAACCTCATTTGTGAGCTCTGGTATTTACTGCTGCTATCAGATGTGGATTAGAGGCAGATCACAGAGGCAAGGCGTTTATCTCATTCACTCGCACAGTATTATTAAATCATCACTGTTCTGGAGAAAGCTTCTATCTTTCCAGTTTGACGTTTTCCAACGACTAATTAGGTTGTTTAAAACAGCGTGTCATGTCCAATATATCTTCGCGTCTAGTTTGGAACAAGAACATTTTTTTTTTTTTTTTTTTTACGTATCAGCCCTATCTTTCTTTTTAATGTCAGTATGTTGATGTCTCGCACCAAAAAAAAAAAAATGATGGCAGTGTTGGAAATGTGATGTCTTACATGTGCAATGTTAAATTAGTGATCTGTGAAGAAATATATGGGACTTTAATCACAGTTTTAACACTCCGTCCCTTATTTAAAAAAATGAAATGTGTCATTTGTTTGGCCTTTTCCACTGCATTTATCACGCATTTGTCATTATGCCACATTATACTGTATTCTATTCATGTCATCGTAGCAGTGGGAATTATAAACATTCATATTATCGGGCATCTCTAGAGGGCCGGGTAACGCTTTATTTTACAGGTCGTCATTTCTTAATAATGTGGAATCATTTCCCAGGGAGTTTCCTGTAAAGATCTATGTAATGTGGTACCAATTATTATATAGGAATTGATTGTATTCATGTACTACTTTATTCTCCATGTATATTTCCCTCTAAACAAGTTTTACATGTTCAGCTGACCTGCTGTGCACTTACGAAAAGACTTCCGTCTACATAAGTAATTAACTGGATTTAGATTTTTGGAATAGTACCAGTTAAACACTTGACTACGTTTGCATGCACATAATATTCAGGTTTCTGCCCTTATTCCGAAAAAGACGATATTCTGGCTAAGCTGTTTGCATGGCCAATAAAAATGAATATTCCACTATATAATATTCCCGTTTACATGTAGCCGTGCAAAATGTGATTTTTTTCAAAGTTTACCAGCGGTGGCAGTCTTGTTGGACCGTGCGAACACAGCCTCCCGCTTTCATTCCTTCAATCAGCTTCTAGAAAAAGTCGGCGTAGCGATGTGTGAGCATATCAAAAAAACCTGTTGATATCCAAGTCTTTGATCATGTTTAAAAGTGGCTGTGTTTCTCCTTATCGGGTCTGCAGCCTTGCAAACTGTTGGCTGGTTGGTTTGTGCACAGCAACCATAGCAACGCACAGAGCTGACCATAAGCCTGCGGTAAAACCCCCGATTGAGACGCATATGCCGAATGCGCTGTATACATGTCCAAAGAATGCCTCTAAAACCCGAATAATACCAGAATATCCCACGTCTTAATCGGGAAATGCTATATTCAGAATAAGGCCTTATTCTGAATATCCAACCGGAATATGCTGTTTCCATGACCTGTATCAAAATCGGAATATTGTCATTTTCTGAAATAATAGTGGAAAAATTGGTGTGCATGGAAACGTACTGACTGTCTCTAGTTTCTCTACAGTACTATTCCCCTAAAATAAACCTAATCGACCTGAATGACTCTAGAGTTGGTTGTGTGAGGATAAAAACACTTTGCATAGTCCATGTGGCACTACATCCATTTAGTTAGGCTTTATTACATTGAACAAAGGGATGTCGATGCCAGTGTAAAGGAGTTGATGGAGAATAGTTCTTTTTCCACAAATTCTGAACAGTTTGTGCTTCTTTTAGGAGGAATCTGTGGGACTGTGATGTATTTACAAGAGTATGGAATCAATAAAGCAAAACAAACACACACTGTAGCTATGATTATATTAGAAACCACTAGAGCACATCTGCAGTGCAGCAAGGTTACCAAGTTCAAACCAGCCTGATCCTGTCAGTCTTTGCTCGTCTCTAACACACACACACACACACACACACACACACACACACACACACACACACACACACACACACACACACACACACACACACACACACACACACACACACACACAAGGAGAAGGGTAGGGAAATTAGTCAATGAAAGTGCTCACAGGAGAACATAACATGTTGGTTTGGGAGTGATGCGGTGTGAGATAAATGGAGGAGGTGTAAGATAAATGGAGGAGAAAGGAGGGGGGAAACAGGGTAGTGAAGACAACAGAGGAAGAAGGGAATCCAGGCATCGCTCCGCTGGGAGCCACAGCTCCAGCCTTCCTCCAGACCTTCAGGTCAGAGCCGTCTACCACTACAGAGGAAACACACACACACACACACACACACACACACACACACACACACACACACACACACACACACACACCAACCATCTCTCTCTCTCTCTCTCTCTCTCTCTCTCTCTCTCTCTCTCTCTCTCTCTCTCTCTTTCTCTCTCTCTGGACCCCATCAGAGTGTGTGTGTGTGACTGCATATCATGCACCTACATTGTGTGTGTGTGTGTATGCATGCCTGAGCATAGTCTGTGTGCATGCATGTGGGTGTCTGTGAAGTTAGATGACTAATTTGTTTATTATAATTCCCTGAATATTCATTTATTTTGAATTTTAAAGAAACTGACAGAAAAGACTTTTGAGAAGCAATAAAAACAATCCCAGTGAAAATTGGATTTGCAGCGCAAGCATTTAACCATTTCTCCTTTCTTTCCTCACTTGGAGGGACGGTGGTGCATAATCAGCAGCTCATTTGAGTTTTTCCCGTTTTCCTCTTCACTTTATATTATGAGAAGCATTTCCTGAGCTGTTTGAGAAACTACTACTTTGGGATGCATAGAGACATAAAATCAAATGAACCAATACTATTTTTTAAAAAATATGGATTTTCTTTGGGTGAAAAGTGTGTGTGAGTGTGTGTGTGTAAAGAGTAAAGAGGCTGGTAGGCTGGTTTACAAAGCATTAGTGGTCCTACTGTGCTTTGTCACTTTGAGGCTCATTAAAGGCTGTTGTAGCTCTGCTAAAATAAATGGATACACAATAGCTATTGCCTAACAACAAATGCATGCACACAACAACACACACACATTTCCGCTCCCAGAGAATTTGCCCAGTCAGCGACAACGTCCAATCAAGAGCTGTTTAAGAAGATGGAGAGAGCTGTTTAGAAGGTGTGCGTGCGCACGTGCGTGTTTCGAAGAGCAAGAAAAGCATTTAAAGAGGCGTTGCTCCTGTTAACGAATGGTGCTGCTTGAATTCATCAATAACCTTTTAGTTTAGCTGTGTGTGTGTGTGTGTGTGTGTGTGTGTGTGCGTGTGTGTGTGTGTGTGTGTGTGTGTGTGTGTGTGTGTGTGTGTGTGTGTGTGTGTAAACTAGGTTCCACATATTTTGCATTCTAAAATACTACATTTGCTTATATCTGTAAAGATACAAACCTATTAGTAGACAGTCATTAGGCTCGTTTGAGATGAGACAGGTCTGCGCAGAATCGATCACCGGCGATCGCCGCCCAATGCATGCTGGTTAGATCTGTGTCCGACTTGACGTCATGCACACGCGGGCAGCAATGATCTCACGAGATCAAGGCGGCCGCAGGTTTGAGACGCAGGCAGCGCAGTCGCTTTCCACTGACTGCAAGACCCAGGCGGACCCAGGGCATGCTGGGAAACGCCTGGCTCTCAGCTGATCTAACAGCTGATTGGTTCAGAATTGAATCATCATGATGACGTTTTATATAAACTTTTCATTGATTTTTTTGAATTGGAGGGATTTTAACTGCTGTTTGTCTGATTTAAAGGGTTATTATTTACAAACCACATGTTGTGTGGTTGATGGTGACGTTTAGAAGTCAGAGAGACTGAATCCGTTCAGATTACGGATCATCTACAGTGTGTTGTTAATTAACATCAGCAACAGATCGCATGGAAAGCATTTTGACAGCCACTGTCAAAGCTGATATATATACAAGCTGATATATGGGTCTGATAACATTTTATTAAATTGGAATCGGACCTAAGAGGGTGTGAGTGTTTCTGTGACTTCCTGTTCAGCCTGAAGGCTGCTGGAAACGGCTGGAAACTGTCCGACTTGACAGCGGATTGTTCTGCTCTCGTCCACTTTGCAGGCGAGGCGCAGTTCATCTCGAACGAGCCTATTACTTCAAACATGCAACAAAATACACTCAGTTGCCCAGTTTATGAGGCACACATAGCTAAAACTAATGCAGCCGAATGCAACAGTTCTGCAATAAATCCTACCTTCATCAGTTTCTTTGAAACTGTTTTTAGAGGGGTGCTGTTGAACTGTATTGCATTATACTGACAGGTGTTTACATTATTTTCTCTACCCCATTTATATCAATGAGGGTAGGCCAAATAAACAGGAACACTTCTCGGAGTGTTTTTCATATATTTGCAATAATTATGAAATAGGTTATGTGTAAAAGGCAAAAAGCTGAGACTGGCTGGCAGGTAGCGTTCGTGTGACGGCGGTGCAGAGGGCAATAAAAAATGCATACTCTGCTATTTATGGATCAGAAATTTCAGTGTCATGTGAGGGCGGACCACATGGTACTTTACAACTGTGTGTGTGTGTGTGTGTGTGTGTGTGTGTGTGTGTGTGTGTGTGTGTGTGTGTGTGTGTGTGTGTGTGTGTGTGGCAGTGCAGCAGAATGTGTGTGTCTGCATATGTGTGTGTACGATGAGCATTTGACTGCTAAAGACCTAAAAGCCATGAATCAATACTGCTAATGAGGGTCTTAGAGCTGGGAGAGGAGGGATAGAAAACCTCCCACCTCTGTTCTTTCAATGTGTCTTTCCCTCCTCCTTTCCCACCTTCTTCCTTCCCTTCCCCCCCCCCCCCCTCCTCCTCTATCCTTCTCTGTGTCCCTCTCAGTCCATATGTTTCTTTGCTCTCGTTCCACCTCCCATTTGTGGTTTGCACCATGTTGTTGCTTTCACTCCTCCCTCCCTCTCTCTCTCCTTTCCCTCCATTTCTTAGACCCACAAGTAGGTGTCAGGTGGTGGTAAAGCGTACCATCATCTCCTCCTCACAAATGCACTTTGCTCCGCTCCTCCACTCTGACAAATTGAATATTCCCTATAAACACTTTTTTCCAGGAGCGGAGGCATCTCATGTTCTGCTTCCATGGATCCACAAACCTAACATCAGGCCCCCTAGACTCACAAACAGCCTGTTATCTGCGCAGACATATCATGCAGTATCAACATCTGTATGCCTTAGAGGACCATAGCGGGGTGGGTTTGCAAGTTTTAGCTCCTCATCTACAAATCATGTAGACGTAACGTTGTTGCAGCCACTTTTCAAATGCCTCTTTATACTGCTTTTTTTCATTCTTTTCCGACAATTCCAGACAGCCATTGTTTTCTGTTCACTTCTGTGCACCATAAAGAATTCATTAACTCTGGAAACTTGCTTATGTGTTGTAATCCATCACAGCAAACATCAAGTCTGCATTCATTTTTTATCAGTGTTATATTAACAGAGCATCGGAATACAATTTTTAAGCACAAGTGTGTTGGGATGTCTGCACTGCATCACAACACGGTGGAACAAGTCTTTTTGGACCCATTTCCCCAAAATTTGCAATACGCAAGCTGTGATTTGCAACATGATGAAATAATTTGGCATACTTGCAACATTCGCACAAGCATGCCACAGTCCTGTAGTTCTCACAAACGTATTAGTTGAAATTTGCAAGTGACAGTCATTTGTGACATTTAGCTGACACACTTCATGTTTAATCTTACAGATTACACTCAAGCGAGATTCTGCATTAATCTGATAGCTGATACCGTTATGTTCACAAACTAATAGATGCCTGGAACAGTCAAATAAACACAAACTGGTTTGCGAAATGTTTGCATGTGATGTAAAGTGATTTTTATATTGCAGTACATGGGCTTTAACATGCAAAACAGCTGGCACGGTCCTTTAAGAAAAAAACAGCAGCACCTATCTAATAAAGAAGTAACAGAGTTGCTGATTAACACAGTCAGATGAAAAAGGAGGTGGGGATGAAGAAATTATAGTTTAGAGACTGGGTTGCTCAGAGGTGAGATGCGTTTGATAAATGGCTGACTGGGCAAAGCATAGTTTAGAGTTATTAATAAAACACAGACGCTGTATCGATCCATGACACAGGCGGGGCTCAGAGCCGGCAGATATACTCTCTCCGATATAGATTTACATATGGGCCCTGTTCTCCCGTATAGATTTAGTGGCAAAGCTCACTAAATCACCTTAGAGTGTTTCTAAGGCTTTGACTGATTAGGCCTGTCCAATCTGCTAAATTTAGGAGAAGAGATAGAAATGAGTAGGAGAGGATGAGAGACAGATGTATTTACTGTACATGAAAGATGCCCCCCCCCCACACACACACACACACACACACACACACACACACACACACACACACACACTCCCAAATCAACCCTGTACATGTGGAGAGCTAAGCGGACCGGACAGGTGTCAGCGGCACAATGAAGTCTCCCTCCCAGTGAAGCTATCAAGGGGTAGAGCTGTCGGCATTTAGTTAAAACTCCTAATCATTTCCTCTGACTCCTACAACTTTCAGACCGTCGTCGCTATTCATTATCCTCTGTGAGACATCTCAGGAAGAAGTTCTTAATTTACTGTGATTATGACAGTGTTTGCATATAAATTGCTGGTAACGATTACGGCCGTAATTTGGAGGGAGGAGAAACCGAGAAGGGAGAGTTTACTTTTTTCTTTTTGAATTTTGTTTTTGTCTTGAAGAAGCGGATCTCACGGCTTAAGTTCCCCGTTACTTTCTCACACACACACACACACACACACACACACACACACACACACACACACACACACACACACACACACATCCCAACATAAGCACATGCACGGTCCATCTTCGTTCCCCCATGAAGGCACGTGCAGGGGTCCAGGGATCACCCAGAATGCTTTGCCCTGCATTGTTGAGCTCTTCCTTTCAGTGCATTAGAGGGGGGTGAGAGGCTCTTCTTTGCCAAAAGATGGGTCAAGCCCTTTCACTGCCAGCATCCTTCTTTCACCCAGGCCTCTGTCTCCCAGGGCAACTCTTTTTCTTGTCCCCTGCATGTGTGTTTATCTCTCTCTCTGTGTGTGTGTGTGTGTGTGTGTGTGTGTGTGTGTGTGTGTGTGTGTGTGTGTGTGTGTGTGTGTGTGTGTGTGTGTGTGTGTGTGTGTGTGTGTGTGTGTGTGAGAGTGTGTGAGAGAAAGAGGAACATGAAAGGGAAAAGCAGGCTGACTCGCTGCCAAATCTTCTCCAATTTCCTCTCCACGGCTAATCTGATTGGCTCCTCTGATGCTCCGACGGTGAAAGGAGGGCAGGATTGGATGATGCCGGCAGGAATTGTGCAGGCAGTGGGCCGGACTTGGCTGGGAATGTTTGGGATGAGGCAGGAATTTGGACAAATTTCCCCCTATAGGACTCTTTCGGGGAATCACTATGTGTATGTTGATGCTTCTGTATAGTGAGTATGTTTAGAGAATCCCTTTGAGTCCCTCATTTGTGTTTGTGTGCGTCTGCAGTTTCACATGACCGTCCGGTTGGATTGAAGGGCAGAGGAAGCTTTTGATTTGGGGGGAATAAAAGGCAGAGAGGCCAGGGGAGCGAATGAGAGAACTATCTCTGTTCACCCGATTTAGGATTACCAAGGAAAGCAGGGGGGCTGTCGGAAAGAGGGGGAGGTGGAATGACAGAAAAGAGAGAAACACAGGGAATTAGAGATGTAGAGGAAACAATGAGCCCCGAGTGAATCAGACTAAGCAAACCAAATGGAATCGGAAGCAGGCTAATAGGCAGGTAGGTTTACAAGTACGTGACCAGATGAAAATCCTGGATAGCTCTTTTTTTCCTGCTCCGGCCATCCATACTGAAAGTGTATGAGTGTGACTCGATATACACCAAATGGCAACAGTACTAAGTCTAGAGCCATGCTAGCAGCTCTCTGCTTTGAGCTAAATGCTAATGTCAGCATGCTTAACATCGTCACAATGACGATACTAACACTTTGTTTAGCAGGTGTAATGTTTATCCTGTTCCTGTTCTTAGTTTAGTAAGTTAGCATGCTATTCGCAAATACAATTCAACTTGATGTTGGCTTTAGAATGGAAAGATAAGGGAATTTCTGTGCCAAATTTCATGACAATGCATCCAAAGAAATGTCAAGACATTCCACTGAAAACCATAAATGTCAACCTCATTGTGGCGCTAGGGGAACATCAGTAGGATTCATCCTCTGGGGATCATAACTGTCAGGACAAGATTTTAATGGCAATCCATCAAAAAGTTAGAGATATTTCAATGTGGAGCAGTGGTGGACCAACCGACACAACGACACTGCCATCCCTTGAGCCACTGCGCTAGTGTTGCTAAAAAGTATGTGGACCCCTTAACAAATGATGTGGACAGCCAAACATGACAACCTTTATGTCAGTGTTGAACATGCTATCCCAATATCCTTACCATTACGGTGCTCCTCAAACAGCCTCCACTCCTCTGGGGAGGCTTTCCGCAGATTTTGCAACCTGGCTGCAGGGATTTGCTCCCATTCAGCCACAAGAGCATTAGTGAGGATGAGCAATGATGTTGAGAAATAAGCCCTGGCTGTCAGTCGGTGTTCCAGTTTGTCGCAAATGTGTTTTAATGGGGCTGATGGCAGGCCAGTCAAGTTCTTCCACATACTTTTGCTTGTAAGTTGCTTTAAATAAAAGCTTCCCGTACGTTATACTTTAGGAATTTACCCTGGTGAGTTGGTGCACATGAATAATTGCAGCAAAGTAAACATTCATTAACTCGGCACTACACAGAGTAAGCAACAAGACATTTTACACGGCAAACAGTCCAAATCCAAACAGCGATACAATGCAAGACACGGATAAACTGTCAGAGAGTGAGTGAGTGGGAGAAAGAGAAGAGCGGGGGATAAAGGTGAGAACAAAATGAGCGAGGATAAAGGAAAAAGGAGGTGAGAAGCTAATGAATAAATAAAAGAGACACGCTTGCCAATTCGGCAGAAGAAAGGAGCAAGGATTAGGAGGTGTACAGATGCGGAAAAAGAGAGTGGGAGAAACGAGAGAGGAGTGGGGGGAAGGAAATAAGAGAAACAAAGACCTCACAGTGTTAGGAGTGCTGCTGGGCATCCTCAGAGGAAAACGGAGCAGACTCCTTTGTAGTTGGAGAGGAAGCTCCAGGTCTTCATGGATATGTGCATTAGCTGGTCTTGAATTAGTGGCTCCCAAAGGTCCCTCTCTCTCTCTCTCTCTCTCTCTCTCTCTCTCTCTCTCTCTCTTTCTCTCTTTGTACCCCATGTCTATCACTTTCTCCATCTTTCCAGCTTTCCCTTAAGCCATCTATTTCCATCAGTTTATCTCTCTGGCTCTTCACCTTTCTCTATATCTGTCTATCTTCACCTCTTTCACTCCGTCTTTCAATTTCTCTTTCTCAATCTCCCACACAAACTTTATCTCTAACACACACACACACACACACACACTCACACACACACACACACACACACACACACACACACACACACACACACACACACACACACACACAGCAGAAATAGCAAAATAGAAACATTTGCGCACACGCAGTAATGCACAAGTTACACCAGCTGGTACACACACACACACACACACACACACACACACACACACACACACACACACACACACACACACACACACACACAAATATACTGTAGAAACACAACTGAGTGTTATTCTCTCGCAGGCTTTCTCTCACACTCAAACAGGCTTTCCAAACCAGCTTCCTTAGCGGGCTCCCAGGTGCAGAACTCAGCATCAAAACAAACTCCCTCATCTTTTTCTTCTTCTTCTTCTCTCTTACTTCTTCCTCTTTCTTTATCTGGGAGAAGCTGAAACTAAAAATCCACAAACTGAAACTGACAAATTATTCACAGCAAGCTCCACCTGTCCACCCTCTCTTTTTCAATTCTTCGTCTTCCTCTCACTTTTTTCCGTTCTTTCCTTTCCTTTCCATTTAGCAGAGGTGAAACTCAAATTGTTTAATGTGCAAACCAAGCTATGCTTTAGTATAAATTATCCCCCTTATAGCTGTTTCATGTATTTGGAAAAGCTTCTGAAAACCTTCTTAGATACTTTTTAGACTCTGTTTAAGGAGACCTACTGTAGCTTTTTGGTGTTAATGTTTAGTTTTTCTCAAATATACTGAGTATACTAAGTATGACAAAAAGACATACCTGCCACTATATCCGTTACACCTTGCTAGTACCGGGTTGGACCCACTTATGTCCTCAGAACTGGAAGCAGCCAAGATGGGTACACTGTGGTCATAAAGGGATGGACATGGTCAGCGAGAATACTCAGGTAGGATGTGGCGTTTAAATGATGCACAGTTGATACTAAGGGGCCCAAAGTGTTCCCAGAAAATATCCCCCACACCAGCAGCCTGAACTGTTGATACAAGGCGGGATGGATCCATTCTATCATGTTTACGCCAAATTCTGACTCTACTTTGTCTTTATATTCTTTATATGTTCATGCTTTTTTCTTGTTTGAACTGTTTCATTCTGTTCAATATAAAACTAGGCCTATTTTTAGACATTTTGTGAGTATCATAGCTTAGCATCCACTGAACTTCAACAGAGTTATCGCCCCATGATTGTTTCTGCGGTTCTCCTGGTCTTTTAGAAAGCTTTTAACGAGTGACTTACCGTACGGTATATCATGGCTGAGCTGACAATGGTAATTTCCGTTACCGGTGAGGTGAGCTCTGATGCTAAAAGCTATGGATTTCATTAGTGACACTGGTGATTCAGTACAGCTTGAGGCTTTGGTGTTAAAGCTTTGTTCGATGCTGTACCTTACACAAAATGTAGGATGTCAGCTGCATTTTTCAGATAATTTAATTTAGTGATCTCAAGTTACATTACACACCTTTTAAACCCGGCGGTCTCCAGCATAGTGCTGCAACAGTCGTGCATAATGTCAACCTTTCTCATCTGAGCCGGGGACCAGCCCTTTCTCATTTCCAAAAGGGCTGAACTGTAGACTTGCACATTTCTATTCGCCATGCATCTTCTGTAAAGCCTGCAGACAGGTAACACTGAGATGGTGGATATGTGAGATACTTGTTCTGGAAGAAAATGTTCCACCAGTCAGTGCTGTGTGTGTTTTTCTCAGGACAGTTGGCATATTGAATGGAAGCCTGTGCACAAATCTCCAACCCCCTCCACCCTCACACGCCTCCTCCTTGCTTTCCCCTTTTTGCTCCTTTTGGCTGCATCCTTCACACACTACCATTCAACAGTTGGCACGGCGGCAAGAAGGGATGGAGGGGGGGGTTGGTGGAGGAATTGAAAGAAAGAAAATGTATCGGTTGCACCTACAAAGAGCACCCTGGGGCAGCGGGCAGAAATAGGGTTGTTAGTAAGGGGTTGCAGTTGGATAGTGTGCAGAAGCCACTGAGCTGGAACAGTAGACAATAAGGGCATGCTCGTTCTGATGAAGAGCTCCCTGTTGAGTTATCATTCCATGAGGGTTCAGGTTTTGGGGGTTTTGTTTGTGTGCGCGATGGATTCTTATGTGCACATGGATTTGTGAGTGTGCCGGCGTGCAGGCACAGGTGGGTCTGGTGTGCTTATGTTCCAGTTGGCTCATGCTGTTCCTGCTCATGTGTATTAGTTTGAGTGTGTGTTGCCGCCATTTGTGCATTCCTGCACGTGTGCATTTATGTCGTGTTAAAGTCTCTCCAAAGTCCATGAGTGCCTCTCAAAAGTCTCTGCGTGTGTGTGTGTGATTGTCAAACGTCGCAGTGCGTGTCCTGTCAAATGTCTCTGCGAGTGTGTGTGTGTGTGGTCTCCTCCACATCTGTTTATCTCGTTGTATCAGTCCCAGCAGTAAGGGCATGTCTTCAGCGAGTCCCAGTCTGCCCATATGTCTGCCGTGATCCGTGAATAACTCTGCCTGCCAGTCTCAGACAGGGACGGTCCTCTGCTCCACACTGCACTGCTCTCTGACACACTAACACACACACACAGACACACACAGACACAGATGCTCATGCTTACCATCTCTTATTAATGCACACAGGTAGTCATGCATCCTCTGATGCATGCACTCATACACCCACACAAGTATAGACACAGACATTTGCAGGCACAAATTCTGCTCAGGTAGATAATTCAGGCAAGAGCACGAGCGTACACTCACAAAACATCCAATTGCTCACAGATGGGTTGATGCAGCAACACAGGCAAATATACACATAAAAGCCACACACACATACACATGGCAACCCCTCCGCATCACTCTCATTTCCTCCAGGTTAGAGGACACTGAGGTGTTTGACAGCACAACAGCGGGAAGTAGTTAATAAGCTTCAATAACGTCAGATAATAAGGGGTAAGGTAAATAAGGGTAAGGTTAATAAGCTCTGGGTGAGACGTGTAAGAACACAGCGCTGAAAAAGCGAAGAGACCCAGGATCAGACAGATCAAAGTCTTACATCCAGATTACTCCTCTTGGAAAATAAACCACAACAAATTGGCGGCGGCCGAGGTCTTCTCTCCGATTCTAACTACGATAGCATCAATTAGCACTTCAAAGCGGCATAAGGGGTTTCTCCAGCTATCTTTAGATGCCAGTAGGCGTCTTTCTGCCTTTCTGTCAATAACACTCAAAGTTGCGGTGAAAGGGAGAAAGAGAGGGGGGGATTTGTTGGAGAATCAGCAGAGAGTTGTTCGCAGATGTTTCCCGTAGAATCTGTAGAGGTCAGAATTCGTAGCACTCCGTAATTGGCGTCATAAAGAGGAACAGAGTCACGAGAGTTTAAACTACCAAGACAGACAGACAGAAAAGGAAAAGAAAGTCAGGAGAATAAATTGGTGCAAAATGAATTTGTGTGCGTGGGACTGTGTTGTTGTTCTTCTGTTGTATATTCTGAACGACTTCCCGGCACTATTGTCAGAAGAAAGTTATAATGATGTACATGAATCCATCAAGGATTTACACCGTTCTCACAGCATACACGGCATTGTGGAGTTTTAGAATCAGAAAAAAAAAATCATCATCATCATCATCATCATCATCATCATCATCATCATCCTCATCATCATCATCCAGCACCATAAATGATTTAAGTCATCAGCATGGTTACATTTAACTCCAGACTGGAGCTGCATGCGCGGTGGGAGGGCAGCATGACCCCACTATTTCGGCCTAGATGGTCTGATTGCCGCTGATTGAGATGAGATTGCAATAAAGCAGCGCTCGCTATGGAAGCCTTATGATTTCCTCCCGCGCTCTGTCAGCTGTACAGATTGAGCCGCCGTTCATTATCATGGAGAGGCTGTCGACTGTGTGGGGAATCCAGGGGGAGGCTGGAGGGAGGAGACAAGGAGAGGGAGGAAGAGGAGGGAAGGGGAAAAGGAGGGGGTAAATCAAAGCAAAGTTTGGTAAACTTTCCTGAAGGTCGTCCGAGAGCGTGGCTGGGACGGGCCCGGGGGAGGGCCAATCAAAGACAGCTTTGTCAACCAATCAAACGGCAGGCACCGTATCATCTTCAATCGACAAAACACGCCTGCAGAATAAAAGAAGGGAAATGCGAGTGAGCGTGCTTCACTCTCTAAAGGTGGGTACAGAGGGATCCTAACCTTTATCTGTATACTTTATCAGCGGATTTGACCTCCACAGCTATTAACAGGCATTTCTGACACACACACACAAACACACACAAACACACACTCTCGCACGATGCAACACACATACAAATGCACTTTGTCCCTGTCTTTGTTTTTCTTTTCAAAGGCACACATAGTAGGAAATGTAATGCTCCTTCTCACACACATGTACACACACGTACGCACACACACATGTATGCACACACACACACACACACACTGCTTGGTGCCATGGGGCTGTTTACATAAGGCCTTGCCCTGGGAAAGCACTGTCATGCTGCCAATGCTGCCAGCAGCGAAAGAGCGAGTGAAAGAGATGGAGAGTGTAGAGGGGAGGGAGATGGCGGGTGATGGAAGATAAAGCTTTGCCAGTCTGATGTGCTCACTGCCTGGAGGGACCAGCGGTCACTCAGAATGAGGGATGAGGATGGACGGAAGGAGGGATGTAGAAAAAGGAATGCGAGATGAAAGGAGAAGTGCCGTCGAAGAAAATCTAAGCAAGAGAAGGACGGATTTGGATGGATGAGGAGATACACAAGGGGGGGGAGGAGAGAGATAGATTTGAGTGGAGTGAAGCGGGCCAAACTAAGCAGGGCAGAAGAATGGACCAACAAGCGGAGAACAAAAGGAGGTTAGGGAAAGATTGTCAGGAGGGGAGGATGGAGAGACAGCACAAGAGAGGAGAAAAAGATGAGATGGAGATGGATGGAAGGAAGAATCCCAGAGTCCCCTCGGTTTGAGGCCGCTTCTCTTTGAGGCTGTTAATCTGTACGAACAAACACATCAGCTACATGTTCACACACACACACACACACACACACTTCGAACCTTCATGTCCGCACTTCAGGCTTAAAAAAGTTTATTTATTTATCCGGTAGCAAGGGGGGGTAGACTGGTGTGGGAGGGGAGGGAGATGTACTCAAGGTCAGAACCACTTAAGTGTGTCCCTCTTTCTTGTTACGTAACCCCCCCCCCCCCCCCATATCTCTCTCTCTCTCTCTCTCTCTCTCTCTCTCTCTCTCTCTCTCTCTCTCTCTCTCTCTCTCTCTCTCTGTATCTGAGCTGCATACTAAGACACACACACACACACTCAAGCGCTCACACACACAGAGGCATACTAAAGCAGGCAGGAGTGTATCGATTTAGCATGGTGTGCAGATTCCCACCACTGCCCCTATACGCAGATTAAAGGGAGAGGAGAGGAACACACACTCTCTTGCTCCCTCATACACACACACACCTGCACACACACACGCACACACACACGCAC
>CM042444.1:21346252-21358752 GCA_023631565.1 Gymnocephalus cernua
ACGTTTACCCCCCCATCTGACCCATGCTCTCTTTTCATCCATTAGCAGTATTTTTTTATTCCGCACAGTTCTGAGCACCTTCAGAGAAAATCATCTGCATTGTTGAAGTAGATTATCTTGTCAAAGTGTGTACAGCTAGCAACACTGCTGAAGAATTTTTTACAACTTTGGTCTCAAACGATCACACAGGTTTTAAACAAACTCCAGAATTGAACCATATTATCAAAGCATCCTAGTAGTTTTAAGGTGTTGCAAGATAAATCCAGGGGGTCACACGATAATTAACATGATGCTTTCTAGGGCTGCACAATATATATACAGTATCTCACAAAAGTGAGTACACCCCTCACATTTTAGTAAATATTTCATATCTTTTAATGGGACAACACTGAAGAAATAACTCAACTCACAGCCGTTAATGTCTAAACTGCTGGCAACAAAAGTGAGTATTCCCATAGAGGCAGGCAGATTTTTATTTTTAATGGCCAGTTTTCATGGATCCAGGATACTATGCATCCTGATAAAGTTCCCTTGGCCTTTGAAATTAAAATAGCCCTACATCATCACATACCCTTCACCATACCTACAGATTGGCATGGTTTTATGTCGGTTAGCCTAATAGCTGGTTTGATTTACATTGAGAGATGATTTTATGGAAAGTACCCCATGCCAGTCTCTAGGTATGGTGAAGGGTATGTGATGATGTGGGGCTATTTTAATTCCAAAGGCCAAGGGAACTTTATCTATAACCCATGAAACAATTCCTATGATTTCACCTGTCCTGCATTCGATTACATAGGGTCTTAGTATGTTTTCTCTTTGTAATAATCTGGTTAGTAGGGGTGTGACAAGACTGCTCACGAGAACAAGACGAGATTTTAACACTATTTTAAAGAAAACTTCAATTAAGAAACATGACTGGAAAAATGGTCTTTACTCAGAGAAGCGTTTTATTGCAGCAGTAAACAAGGAAGTAGGCTGCTCTTGTATTGATTTATGACCATTTTAAGACGAGGGGAGAACATTTTTTGTTGTTTAATATAGGGCTGGGCAACGATTACAAGTTTTAATCGCATGATTTCCCTGATTAATCGCCATTAATCGCATTATGCGCAAAATCCAATAATGAATTCAAAAGTAGTGAATAGCGCAATTTAATTTTAAATGTTCTGCCATATGAACTAAAGTGCCATAACATTTTTTCTGCAAACACTTAACATCAGCATTTTGTTTATACAGTAGCATTAAATAAAAATATTTAGTGTAAATCTCAACTTAAACAATGTAATCAAAGCAAATAAAAATTAAAGCTTATGCCACTGCCAGAGCATTCATGTTATCATTAACAGGACACATTCCTCTGCCGTGCAACTTCAATAAAGTGTCCCGCGCACGTTTCAGCATAATGTCTCTCCTCTGTTTTCATTACAGTCAGAGCATGTGAATGCAGCGCCCGACGTTCATCAATATAATGCACTGTAACTCTGAGGTAATTATGGTTACCCTGTGATGTCCAGTAGTCCCCAGTGAGAGCACAGCGGGTGCACGTTGTAAAGTTGTCTCTTTTGCGGTCCTCTCCTTTTCATACAACTCGTGTATTCTTCTTGTGATGGTGCGTCTTGAGGGAATCTCATACCTGGTGTCATTTGTTGCGATTCTCCACAACACTGCAGTCTGTAACTATCCACTTCGCTATGGCGTTTGTTAGCTTCTCTTTCCTTTGTTTATCTATACTTCTCCCACACGCTGCATCTAACGTGGTCTGCCGAAGGCTCGTGCCACTGTAAGAAAATTAAACTTTGCAGTGGTTACAAATAACTTTGGTTCTGTCGACTGCGCCGTCTGGAAGAACTTTGAAATGAAAATGGCCGTGTAAAAGTTCCGTACCCTTCTGTTTGTTTATCCGCCAATTATTTTCTTTTCCGGTTCTTGTAAGCAGGGCAGCAGTCAGCAACAGACTTCAGCAAAATAAAAGCCTGTGAGCAACGGACTTTTACAATAATGAAAAAAAATAATAAAAACTGCGTTAATGCGCGATAAAATAATTGTCGGCGTTAATTAATGAATGAGTTAACGTTAACTTGCCCAGCCCTAGTTTAATATCATTAAAAGTAGAGTTAGGTTTTGCTTTCTGCAAGAGAGCGTGTGTGTGTGTGTGTGTGTGTGTGTGTGTGTGTGTGTGTGTGTGTGTGTGTGCGTGCAAAAGTGAACTTCAAGTCAACTTTAGCGAATGGGCGGGGGATCTTCTATGCTAGTCTAGAGGTCCAAGCCAGACTCATCTTCAAAGCCAGATGTATTATAAGACCAACCAGGTCAGACTCCGTCTACTGGCTGCTGCTCTGCACTTGTGACTGTTATCGAGAGACAATTTTTACCTTGACGAGATCACGAGTCACATCTCTACTGGTTAGACTGTGTTTTTGTTCAAAACTTTTCTCACTTACCGCTAGTGTTCCTTCTCTGTTGCTAAGTCTCAAGATCTTAGGAGTGAAGTTGATGAGTTGGTTAGAGTGATGGTCAAAACAATATAAATATGACCCAGCTTGTTGAAAAAGAAGTCCAACCTTTCCTTTAAACCAGGTTTTTATCTAATGTTTGGCCAATTCTCTGCTCCTTGAGTCACACTCATATCTGTGATAGGCAGCAGGGAAAACAGCCGAGGACAGTGCTGTCACTGTCTGTGTCTTAATACTTGTTTGATGTGGCTCAGATGCATCGGTTTGGTTCAGATGGAGTGGGTGGGGCTCATTCAGTTTTTTCCTTCTCAGCCTTGGCACAGGACACCTTCCTGTGGGTCCCGTCTCGCATGTGACAAATAGATGGTGGCATCTGTGGGCTGGAGGCCTCTGCGACACGGCGGCTAGTGCTAACAGGATGAATATTCATCACAGGGTGCTATTTCCCCTGATCGGCTCAATGCCGGCTGTTCCCTGTCCTCCGATAGAGACAGAAAGGCGGAACGTGGCTGAGAAAATGTGATGATGATGTGCGATGAGAGTCAGGGTCGGGGAGGAAGTAAAGCAAATTGAGGGAAAGAGAGGGGTTGGCTTTGAAAGATGCTTCGACCAGATAAAAGAGACAACTTGGGAGGGTGGACTGTGAGAAAGGGGAGAGAAAAAAGAAAGACCGAGGTAGGGGAAAGGATTGCTCTGTAAAGATAACTAGACAGCGACTGAGAAAGGAACAGGTGTAGGAGGTTTGAGAGAGAAAAATGGCAAACGATGTGAAAAGGTGGGGGGCCGGAGAGAAAAGACAGAGGAAAGGTGAAAGGGACTGCTTTGGAAAGATGAGTGAATTAAATCGGGTGCTGGAAAATGGAGAGGTGAAAAGGATGACTTCAGAGCGATGAGTAGATGGTGCGAGAGGAGAGAGAGGTCTGGAAGTTTAGCGTCGGTGTAAAGAGTGACTTATTCCCAGATGACAGAAGCTGATTCCCCCCCCCTCCCTTCTCCTCCTGCTCCTCCCAGCTCGTCCTGCTCGCTGGCTGCTTGCATCCCTGTGGACAGGCTGCTGCTGCGCTCTGGTCGAGGGATAAGTAAACAAGGCTGTTGTTCACAGATGGGACTGTCTGAGATGGATGGCCTTGTCTCAGATACAAGCATGCGTGCACACACACATGTGGAAATCCACAGTGGCTCAACCTGTGCCAAAGTATGGCAGCATGGGAGGGGGAAAGAAATACTCGCACATGGAAGAATCTCATTGGGAAAAATCACTTTAGGCAAAACAAGTCCATAGTGTTGTTTTGGTGGCGGGAGGAGATGATGCAGTATTCGATTTAGCAAAGGTGAAACTGGGACAAAACCTGTTAACAAACTAGCGTGGCTTGCCTACTTTGATTGACTGTGTGTGTGTGTGTGTGTGTATGTGTGTGTGTGTGTGAGGGGAAAAAAGGAACAAAGTATATGGTAAACTTTGTTTATGACAGTGTGCTTCTGTCTGTGTGGCTGAGCATTTAAGGTTTTCTTTCGTCTGCCTTTAGGTGTGTCTTGTTTGCATGAGAAACCTGTAATTAATCTTCCAGAAATGGAATGGGAAGCGATGGTAATAAGCAGGTACCAAACACAGGCTCCTGGATAGACATCTCTAAATCACGGTTGGAAGTGTGGAGAAACAAATAAAAAAAAAAGTAGTCATCAACCTTACATTTTTCATTTGTCAGTGAGGCATAAGCGTGACAGTGTTGCTCCCCACATGAAAAGGAAAATATGAATGCAAAGAACTGCAAGCTTTGTCGCTCCGCCATCTCGCGTCAGACAGCCCTGCTCGGCAGGGGGAAACTGGAGAGGGGAATTCATTATCTCTAATGTATTCTAATGCACCAGGTGCCAGGTTTCATCACAGCAGAATACTATGTATATAGTGTTATACAGTATGAGCTTGTCTACTGTAACTGTACAGCTGCTAAAAATATTTCTGCAGCAGCTCCCTCATGATCGTTCGTGTTTGTAGGACTGATAATTTAGTGATTAATGCACGTTGATTGTTTTTATTGCTTCAACTAGCTCCAGATATAAGTTTAGTAATTTCAAAAAATTATTGCACTTGTGCCTCTTCAACACAGAACTATGGGAACCGTGTGAAACTGACTACTGCATCACTTTGAGTTAAGCTCAAGTGTTGATGAGATTTGGCAGTTGTATTTAGTCCAGCATGTGCAATGACAGAAAGACGGTAAATGTAGAGTTAGCAGCTGACATTTTCAACCAACTTCTGTTGCAGCTGTGTTCAGTTTTTGTGTTAAAGGGATCATTAGAGTTTATTACAACTTGGGTCTTACTTTTGACCATCATTTGTATGTATTTCATTTTTTTAGGTTGCCATTTTAAAACTGGCCAGGGACAACAGATGAAAATTAGCGTGCTGAGCTAACTCTGGCGCATTTACCAGTCCCTCCAGAAAAACGCGGAGTTTTTTTGTGATTGTTGCGGGCAAAAATCCTTGATTATGCGGCACGTTTTCTTAAAAAATGCGATGGAATATGCGGGATATTTATGTCATTTTATGCGATGAAAATGCGGGAACTTGCAAAAATTGCGGGAACTTGCGGGAACTTGCAAAAACTGCGGTTTGATGAAAAAGAGAAAAGAAGTGATTCCCCCAACACAGTGTTCTCAGTAGGTGAAATTACGTCACTTCATAACGTTCCCATGGCAGCAGGGGAAAATGGCTGCTCTTGTGTGAAGTAAACGCAACATTTTTCAACTTTCTGCTGAGATATATGTGACTTTTTTGCAACGAAAATGCGGGGATTATGAAATCATGCAAGCCCCGCATATTTTGCGCGGAAATCGGCAATTTATGCGGCAATTTATGCGGCGAAAGTGCGGCGTATTTGAAAAAATGCGGCCCCCGCATTAATATGCGGACTTTGGCTGATTATGCATTGAATTCTGCGATCGCATAATCGCGTTTTTCTGGAGGGACTGATTTACAGTTACTTTGCTGTGGATTAATGAGCACTGTCCCTGTCAAATAAACAAATAAAGGGAATTAATTTATATTGGTGACGGTAACATTGTACAAAGTAAGTCAGCTGCTCAGATCTGAAAATGTGTAATTTGCTAAAAAGGACACACAAAATAAGCAGTCAGATGACCATACAGGTTGTAAACTAGGGATGTCACAAGAACCAATTCTCCAGTACCAACTGGATGCCAAAATTCTGAAAACGTGAAGGCACTCATTTTTCTACAGTACCGTAGCTACCATGGATGCAAATTTTCGGACCTGACAGAGGCAGCATATATGTCTACATGTGTTCTAGTCTCCCGTCAGAAGAACTCCTACCAGCACTAAAGAACAGTGAATAGTTATTTATCTCGCCATGGCATCGCCATGATCTACAGCAACGGCTTTCCTGAGTTCACCTGGAACTCCCATACCGCAAGTAAGTCTGTTTCTCTCTGCTCTCAGTTTTCACATAGAGCCTAACGTCAGCTACAATAGCTGACATGAGCTGACGTCACCTCTGCCAGACCAGCATAACGTCAGTTAACTTTAACCAGCCCGTTTCTATGTAAAAAAAACAAAGGCAGAGAGAAACAGACTTAACATACTTGCTGTTTGGGAAGACGTTAGCGTATGCTAGCTGTATGGTGATGGCAGACCCCCCTCCCCTCAAACCCCTCCACACCATGCCAAAACAGTGACGGAAAGCTGAAACTGAAAAAAAAGATTGAAAACCCCCCTGATTTTTCCTGTACAGCAGTGCAATGTCTTTATTACTGTAGTGTAAGTATTTACTGGTGAAGTACAATGTTTTACACCCACCATCCCAGCATTACTTGGTGATTGGCAGGTCAAAACCAGTTTTACATATCTAGTTTACAACAAGACAAAATTTGACCAAACCAATACTAAATGGGTCCTGACTAGAACTAGGGGTTTACTTCATCTAAGTAAAACTTCTCAAATTAAGAAACCTTTCTAAAGATAGACATTAGAGAAAAAGGACAAGTGTAACTTCTAACTTTAATTATCCTTCGGTTCCATTTAATTGTGCCAGTATTGACGGACTGCTGTCATGATTTAAATCAAATTACAGTCATTCCAGTGTTTTCTGTGTTTACCAGAGAACCGCCGGCATGGATGGGTTCAG
This sequence comes from Gymnocephalus cernua, assembly GCA_023631565.1. Lineage (NCBI taxonomy): Eukaryota > Metazoa > Chordata > Actinopteri > Perciformes > Percidae > Gymnocephalus > Gymnocephalus cernua. The sequence goes on from CM042444.1 coordinate 21,352,854, forward strand.
CACATGTCAGTGTCCTTCTGTTAATCATCAGGGGCCTCATTTATAAAACTGTGCAGCAAATTTGCATCAGAAGTGGCATATGGACGAAACATAGGACGTGAGTACGCACAAAAATATTCTGATTTATAAAGCCGTGCGCACGCACGTCCTACGCCGGTTTCACTTTATAAATTACAATCAACTCTAATTGTGGCGCAGCTTTGTCGGCTTCATGTAACGCCCATAGTTGCCCTTAAATAGTCAGCGAAACGCCCCAAATTAATAGTCATTCATGCCGACGTCATGCGGAAAATAGAACAAAGGACTTTCACTCAATGTGAAGTTGTAGTTCTTGTTAGAGAGGTGGAAAAGAGGAACATTTCGGTTGCAGACGCAGTTAATGCCACAGCCTCAGAAGGTCGGACCGTGGCCCAAATTAAAAAGAAATGGTCCAATATTGAAGTTGATGTGTAAAAAAAAAAAGCACCTAGCGCAATTTCGAGAAAGTGTTTTTGCCATGGGACAACGGAGCTGACCCTTTTTGAAGTGGGACAGGCACGGCGTGGTTTCTCCGAGTGCTCCTCTGTAACGCTGGGCCCAAAACAGCACAGAGATCCAACAGGACAGCTCGAGGCAGTCGGAACCGGCTCTTAAGCCAATTGTCCTCGTTTGCCAGCAAGTCTTCTTACTGTCGGTCACCATTTGCCACATCTCCTAACATTGCAAAATCAGCCATTGTGCATGGCATTCCTTTTTATACCAATCAATCTGATTGTATCTAAAAAGCTTAAGGTGTTGGAGTTAACGATCTAAAGCCATAAAAATAAACACTGTATAAAACACTATGATACTGTATATGATCACCATATTAAAACGACGTGTTCTGCCAGAAGGAGACATCGAAAACTGCATCAGTGTAAAGTGTCCTGTTTATCGTATTATTTATGAGAATAAATTCCATAACATGCCAATATTTCGATTTGTTTTACATGGTCTGTTTCACACAGTTTCACGTGTTTCATCCACCTGCCGTCGGTGTTGCCGTTTCTCATTTCAGCCGTTTCTGTGCGTACGCCTGGGTCAGAGTGTCCGTGGAGACCCGCACATTTTCCCGTTAAGTTTGCTTTTTAAAAATCCTAATTCGAGAGCGGCGTACGTCTTCTTTTGTGCGTATGCCACGTTTATAATTGAGGCCCCAGATTACAATGAAAGGTGTGTGTTTGTTTGGTGTAACAGGCCACTGCTCTGTTGGGTTTTCACAAAGACGGTTTTAGATTTCAGTATGTCTCAAAGTCTGCCCAGTATGTCTCAAAAGTCTGTAGCAAAATAGGAAAACTGGGAGAATATATGATCAATGTTAGAAACTGTGGCACAACTTTTCACACTGAACACCCGCCTGATTTTTGCACTGAATCCTTCTGCCTTTGACTGCCAAGATAAGATGGTCCCACCCTTTTTTTCCGACCCAAAGCCTTCATTTAAAATGGGAGTTGTGTCTGGGCAGATATGTATGAGGCGCACAGGTATATGACCTGATAGAAATCCCATACTCTAATCCAGAGGGAGTCAATTCAGCACCAAACCATTCACATTTTATTACAGTTTTTCCAGCATGTTACCTAGAAATCTTTCGGTATTACATCACATGACTGTTAGTGCAGGTCCCCAGTGAGATGTATGCTATGAGGTAAGATCCCAGTAACAACTGTCACTTTTACATTATCCCAAAAGAGTCTGACTCACTGAGCTTGATAATGAATTTTTATGCAATATAAGTTCACACGCTATAAATTCGGCTGCGATCAGCAATACATCGATGTAGAAACACCCCTCTCTCTTACTACCTCCACATCACAGAGAGGTGGGGCAGAATATCTTTGGAGAGAGAGGTATATTTATATTGCTGATCACTGCAGATGTGATCACTGTGAGTGAAGTGGTGCATTTTATTTAAAGGAATAGTTACGATATTTTGGGAAATGTACTTAATTGGTTTTTTTCAGAGAAACCAATAAGTAAATTAATATTAATATCAGTCTCGTGATTGTGCATTAAAGGAGAAATCCGGCGCAAAATGATCCTAGGGGTTAATAACACGTGTACCGAGTCGACCGTTCTCTGTGATATGTTTTCATGCTAACTGAATGTGAACAGTTTTATCGCAAACCACTAATTAGCTCATAAAGCTAGTCGTCGGGGTACGGGTAAAGTAAAAAGAAATCGCTATTTCTATACCACTAACAAGGCTCAAAATAGCACCACACTTCCACGGTAGCATAATGACGGTCCCTACATGTAAACCGAAGCATTGAGAACTTTGTAAGTGTACAGACAGTTTATTAAATTGATAGTTTATAAGACTGTACTGTTCATGTATACATGCGGGCGCCATCTTGGGAAAACAGTCATGACCAGTCGAACGACGCATCAAAGTCTGTTTACAGAGTACAAAAGAAGTCGAATAATGCCTTTTGTGTCTCCAGAGGGAGCTGCGTGGTCTGGTAAATGTGACGTCACGAGGCCGCGCCGGTTTGGTCTGAAGGCTACAAGTTTGAAAATAAAACAAATCTTGGAGTTTGGTGTTAGAAAGAAGTGAGCGTACTAGACCTCTGTAGCCTGCTCCTCATCTCTGCTTGAGACTAGAGGCTTCACCACGTATGGTAACTCACACCAAATCCCAACGTGGGACTGGGGCGACCTCTAGCTCACCCAGTAAAGGCGTGCGCCCCATGTAGGCTGAGGCCTTTGCAGCGGCCCGGGTTCAAATCCGACCTGTGGCCCTTTGCTGCTTGTCATCCCCCATCTCTCTCCCACCTTTCTTGTCTATCCACTGTCACTCTGAAATAAAGGGAAAAAAGCCCCAAAAAAATAATCTTCAAAAAAAATCTACGTGGGACTTGTATATGAACACTCGAATTGGGATATCACTTGACTCCCTTCTTATACTGTACTTTTGGCACTGACAGCAGCTTGATTGAGTCATCTTTAGCATGACGTACCACAAGAAGCAGTGGAAAGAAACCCAACAACCCACTTGAGTGGCATTTGGGGAAATGCCTCAGTTCAGTCAACACTGAACATGTAGCCTACTGTAACTGAAGTATGTTTGAACAAATTCAGGTGAAATGGACAGGTGTGTAGTAGAGCAGGTAGCTATGAAAACAGATGTTTTGTTTATTTGTAACTTGTGCTTTCTTACCCTGTCAGTTAATATGTTAGCAGATGTGGGTTATATCCCAGAAGACCTATGAATAGGAATCTCACAAATCAGCGCCTGTAGCAGCAGTGATTCAGAATCGAGCGTAAAGGCGTGCGGAGTGAAGCCGCCCACAGAGATCAAACCTCTCGTCATTTACCTGAAACAAACGGCAGCGAAGGTAGAAGACGAGGCTTCTGCTAAGATGTTTTCTGCTCCCTTCCTCTCAGACAGCTCATTGTCACAGGAGGGCCTCACAGCACACTCTCAGACGACTTGCCTGTTGTTGCTTTTTAATTTCAGGAGCAAGGTGACGCCCAATAGGTGCTGTGAAAATGGCAAGCTGTGAAGTGACAGTTTACCTAAATCTGTTCGCAGTGTGACGGGGGAGAAGCTGCTGGATTTCCATCATTGGCAGACTGTTACCAAAGAAGGTGGAGGATATGTCTGTGTGTTGGCTAAATCTGTAAACACATTTTTCCTCTCAGTTTTAAGGCAGTGTATTTCAAACCCATAGAAGATGCTTTTTAAAAACACATAGGTTTGGACGTCTTAACATGCATAACCACAGCATTTCCAGTTTGAATCCAGCTGGATTCTTTGACAACAGAGGAAAATGACATAACATGTTAAACAAAATTACACGTAATCCCCCGCTCTATTACCATGGCTGCATTTGGACAGAATGAATTCCTTAGAATAACTTGAATTCCATCGTAGGTGGGAAATGAGATGCCATATGTACTGTACCAGTTACCGGCCCCTCTTGTCATTTTGTCACCTTTTCCTATAACACTAGCATTAGCTTTTACTAAAAAGCTAAATTGTGAGCCAGTAACACAGACATAAAGACATTTTGTGTGTGTGAAAGTAAATGGTCAATTTGAATAAATGCAGTACTATCTCTTTCAATGACTGTTTAAATGCACCTCAAATTCTGTTTTTTTACCTTATTCCAAAGAAACAATATTTTTACTAAGCTGTTTACATGGCTAATGAAAATTCCACTAATATTCCAGTTTACATGCACAATGAAAAATAGGATTTCTTTCAGTTTTCCACTGGTGGCGTACATGTTTGACCGTGCGAACACAGCCTCCCTCTTTCATTCCATCAACCACCACCTTGAGAAGTTGCCGTTGCGATATTTTCACGTATACAAAAACCTGTTGATACCTGTTCCTGTTGAAGTGTTTCATAATGTTTAAAAGTAAGTGTGTTTCTCCTTCTTTTCTTTTAAGAATGCATCGTTACCACAGCCTTGCAAACTGTAGGCTTGTTGGCTTGTGTACAATAAACATAGCAACACACAGAGCTGACCGTAAGCTGTAAACCCGAGGCTCACGATTCGATTAAAAATCAATTTTCGATTCAAAAACGATTCTTGATTCAAAAAACGTGTATGTATGTATGTATGTATGTATGTATGTACGTACATACATACATACATACATACATACATACATACATACATGGGAAAAGTAACTACATTTACATACTGTGAATCGTTGAATATATATATATTTCGACAGCCCTAAAATATATATATATATATATATATATATATATATATATATACACATACATACATATATATATATACACATACATACATACATACATACATACATACATACATACATGGGCTGTCAATCGATTAAAAAATGTAATCAAATTACAGACTCTGTGATTAATTAATCTAAATTAATCGCATACATCATTTTTGCTGTGAAAGTATTTTAAATATTTCAATTCAAATGAATAATCATCATATCATCATAATCATTAGTGACATTAAAGTTAAAAAAAACTATTTTTATTATTATTTTCACTGTTCATATATTAGGGCTGTCGAAATAACGCTAAAGTTTGACTGTGTTTCTGCTGTTGTCGGAACGAACACAGACGAGAGACGGTGCGTTCAATGAAGCTGGTAATCTACAGTCTTTCGGTGCATTCGTAGTTGTTGTAAAATACCCTTTTGAATTTATTTCCTCAGCATATTAGGTCATATTGTTGATTGTTTATATATATATATATATATATATATATATATATATATATATATATATATTTGAACAGTAAAAATAATAAAATAGTTTTTTTTCACTTTAATGTCACTAATGATTATTCATTTGAATTGAAATATTTAAAATACTTTCACAGTAAAAATGATGTATGCGATTAATTTAGATTAATTAATCAGTCTGTAATTAAATCGATTACATTTTTTAATCGATTGACACCCTATATATATATATATATATATATATATATATATATATATATATATATATATATATATATATATATATATATATATATATATGGTCCAGCCACGGACCCCCGTGGCTGGATCACTAATGGGCACAGAGTTCCACTTCGAGTCAGACGCCAGCAAGGTGGGGGTGGTGTACTGGTATGGGCTGCTATTATTAAGGATGAGCTAGTTGGACCTTTTCGGGTTGAAGATGGACTTAAAATCAACTCCTATCTTTTAGAAGATACTTTCTTCAAGCAGTGGTACAGGAAAAAGTTTATATCCTTCAAGAAGTCCATGATTTGAATGCAGGGCAATGCTCCATCACATGCATCCAAGTACTCCACTGCGTGGCTAGCCAGCAAAGGTCTTAAAGGTGACGGAATAATGACATGGCCCCCTTCCTCACCTGACCTAAACCCCATTGAGAACTTGTGGGCCCTTCTTAAACATGAGATTTACAG
>CM042444.1:21363752-21426252 GCA_023631565.1 Gymnocephalus cernua
TTCAAATTACTAGACAAAAAATCATATCCTGAGAAAAGTGTGTTTTTAGGGGTATAGCTCCATAGAGTCCCATTCATTCTGCACTGGCCTGTGAGCGCCATCTAGTGGAACTCAGAACCCGGAAGTAACGAGGGAGTGGAACTTCTTCCTATATTAGAAATTCTTTGATGTCCTGTTGCTAACTGTTTCCTATGTGAGAGAGAGGAATGTTTTGTGGAAATTTTGACCTTTAATGACTCCAGCATGCCCATAGCTTCATAAGTGATTACTGAGAGCTAGTTATCCTTGAATCTAGAGTGTTGAATCTCTTTTCTCCAGTTCCCCATGTTGTTGTGTTTTCTGGCAAAGGATTGTATTGGGGAAGAGCAGGATGATGGATAAGGTCTATCCCCTTGCCCAGTGAACGTATCATCAGTGTCAGGCTTTGATAGCAACTCAAGGTGATGGGGTTCAAGGGCTAAAGCTGCAGTGGGAGGAAGGAGGTGTGGGATCGGAGCCATAATGGTATCCTCATCATGACTGACTCTGCCTGTGGCTCATCGTGGCCTCTCTTTGTGGCCAGACTTGGTTTAGCTGTGGACTCTGTACACTGTTAAGAGGAGGTTTCATTTTTAATACTTCTTTGTGTCTGCCACAATTACAAGAATTTAACACTTTATTTATTATGTATTGTGTTTCTGATACTGGTCCTATCATTCAAAGTTGATTATTCTATATTGAAGTTTTGTTTCTAAAATAAGTTAAAATAAAAATGACAGTTTATTTGAATACTGGCTGATACCTAAATAGAGAAAGTTCAACAAATGGTCTGATGCTACATATGACATCCAGAGAGTAAACTAATCAGCTCTTATTTCATTTGCTATTAAGTCCAATGACAGACTTTTGTTAAAAACAGATGTTCAGAAAATGTACAGAATTCAACATCGGGACATGAAGGGAAATAGAGGGAGCAGGGCTAGGTCACCAATCACAGCATGACTCATTACCCCTCAGAATCTGTTTCAGTTTGTCTTTCAACTGGTCCCAATGATGATCCAACCTGTGTTGCATTTGGGAGGGATTCCATATGGGATAGAAACCATTGTTTGTCTAAAGGAGGGTTCGAAAAAAATGCCCAAACAGGTTTTACCATACAGTGCTGTATTTGCAAATGTGATGCTGTTATTGAAACATAAAATGCCTTTATTTTTTGGATGTGGCAGTGATTATATTTAAACCTTTTCTTTTTCAACTCAGAAATCCATGCAAGCTATTGAAAGTGACATTAAAGGCTGAAAATGACTGATATTGTAGGTCTTCAGTTTGATCTCTTGGACACAGGGAAAGAATGATAAACAGCATTTTTTATCCAACCAGAATTATAGAGTTATTGGGGTTTCAGCTGACAGAAGCAGTATTCTAATGCATTGTCTCCTGTTGTGATTCGGAGGGGATATGCTACTTCAGTAAGAGATTTGCAAAAATCACTGTCCATTGTGATGCAGGCTTGTTTCTATCAATCTTTATCAGGCTTACAGCTCCTACAAATACTGCTAGCCTTAAATAGCAATTTGCCAGTTTGATCAGTTAAGAGCTTTGACAGCAGTGTCATTGAGCAACTTTTCCGAGATGCAGCGGGGATCACTCGGTTGCCCTCATTGATACTGTACTCCGTTGATGGGATTAGCTTCAAATCCTCTCCCTCTCTAAAATCCTCTGTAGGGAGCGCAGTCATTGAACCTGCTGTAACGGAGCTCCCTTCTATTTTTATTCCTTTTGCTCTTAGTCAGCCTTGGTGGGGAACATCAAAGCACATTTGTTGTTCAGCAAAAGAGAAAAAACCAAACCTCATTTATAACTGGTTCACAGCTGAATTAATTATTCATTCAGATTACCGTTCACCAACACGAACAACAGGAAAATAGGATGTGACACACAAACACGTACACAAATCCTCTCAAAGTGCTTAAGAAAAGTGAAGGGGAGATAATGAGAGCAGTTGCCATGTTTTCAGACTGCTTAAAAGCCCTCACCTTCCAAAAATTGCCCGAAAAGTGCACAATGTAGAGTTTTTAGCACAGTCCAAGGTGTTTTAAAGCAGATTAGTATGTGTTTTGAAGCAGACTTTCTCTGCAGTGGAGTTAAGAGTTCAAGCCTGAAGTGTCTAGTGTAATTGGGCTTCTGGCAAGACAAACATCATACATAATCACAATCAATGAAGTACAGATATGCAAAGTTAAACAATGCAAAGTGCTACAGATGGAGTTAATGGGGTAGTCCATCAGAGACTCTTAACCAGGATTAAAGCACATAATATGGATGAGTCATCCAGGTCATGAATGGGCATGGGCGAGAATTTTAACGGAGTTTGTCAGTCAGAGACGATGAAAGACTTCCATCAGGCTGGATACTGTACCCGCTACTTGTGATGTTGGCATGACACCGAATGTATTTCTATTTTCTGTATGACAGAATGGCATAAGAGCTTGTTGCCCGCAACACTTTGGCTGACCGGTTCAGCTGTAAATGGATTTTCAACATTTAAAACTGATGCATAGAACAGAGAAGACCAAAAAGGCAAAAAGAAATGTGCATGAGATGCTTCTCAAATGGTTATTGAAAACTGAGTGGGCATTGGATTACTAACCCTTGATGGCTAAGTTAACGTTCATCGTAGCTGTCTGACATTAAATGCCTTCCAGTGGTTTGCGGGTGATGCCCTTCTTTAGTGAGCCAGTGGCAGGAGGAGGAGATCTTGGCTCAGAAACTGATCTGTGGAAAAACCTTAACTGAACCCAGCATGCAAACATTCTGTTCTGAAAGCAAGTCGAGAACAGTCAAACCCAAATAGAGAACACAAGCAATGGTCGCAACCAATTTAAAAACAGCCGCGGTCCAAAAGGGAGCAATACAGTTTTCCTTGTACTGTTTATACTTTGCATCTGTCTTGGGTTTTTGCTAGTGCTTAGGTGCAACTGACGTCATACACTCATTTGCATGTTAGTGACGTCATTGCGCAACTATTTGCATACAATTGAGTTTGCCGGTTGAGAATTGTCGGTTGCAGCAACAAAGAGATTACTAAAGCAAAATTTTGAGAAGTTTAGTCACTAAAATAATAATAGCTGGTCCACCTTAAAACCTGCCCAGAGCTCCAGACTAACTTTTCTTCCTAGGAGCACTGTAGCCCCTAACTAACAATTTTTAGGGGCACAGGCAGAAAATGTAGGGCCGGACACCATAAATCTACCTGCAATGCAATTTTTCACATTTCCCCCATTTTAACTCTATTACTGATAAATGTTTTGGTAATAAATACAGAAACTACAATCTGCTGTCTTGTTTTAGTTCAGTCACATTTTAATTAAATGGTGCTTAACAAATGCAGATTCAGAAATGTAAACAAAGTGTTATTACTGTTAATGTACTGTATGATTGCCTCATACAGGCTCTCCCTCTTTAAAAAACAAACTGAAATAGCAATCATATCCATGGTGATTAAACTTCCATGGAAAGGGCGAGTATCTAACACCCAATGTGTGGGAAATATTTAGTAATGAGGGAGCCAGACGGAGAGAGAGAGCTGCTCATGCCTCTCACACAAGCACTATTTGTTTTTACGAGGTAAATAGTTATATATTTAGCAGCCTATATGTATTTTTTTTTATAGAAGCAGTCTCCGCTCTCTGCCGTCTCTACTTCTCTCACCCAAGTGAGGGAGGAGGACCGCAGCGTGTGGCACATGTCGGAGCTGACATTGATGTAAAAATGTAAATAAATCGTGAATGCACAGACAATTAAGTGATTATCCGGCAGTTGTGGTGTTGAAATAAAATCCCGTTCTTTTTGTCTGAGACTGAGTAAAAATGCGGCCGATTTTTTTGACGAGACCGAATACAACACTGCCGAGGTCTATCAACACAGCTCTCCATGGTCAGAAGTGCACGCAAGCTGGGTTGAGACCATAAACAATGTGGGATGACAGGGAGGAGGGCTAACGTTAGGCTAAGGCTAACTCCTTATCGGCTATCGCTACACAGCATTTTCCTCACCAATGTACGGCCTTTAGCAAACCAAATGGAGGATCTTTGGCTGTGGATCACGTAAACGTATTATGAACTGTGATTTCCATCATAATAACATGTCCAGACGCTCAATAGACGATGCATCAAAATGACTCGCGATCAACAGAGGAACTTGTAATACATCGAAACGACATGGCGTCTGCGTCACGATTTATAGATTTCCATCATAAGACGTCCAGACGCTCATTAAACGACGCTTCAGAATGACCCGCGATCAATTGCAGATGAAGCAATCTTTTTGCATGTGTGCTTACTGGGGCAACATGATTTTCACAGAAACATGGTAGCACCTGTACAACATTATGTGCGGACAATGAGTGTCACGCCACAAACGCGAGACACACAAGTGTGGATCAGTGTTATGCAGTTGACCAATCACTCACGGACCCTTCCCTATGGCGTTGGGATTATGTCATATCTTGCGAGTGCGATAAAACATGCTCACCAGCAAATATATATAATTTCAAAGCCACGGATGTTACTCTGCGCACCAATACAACAATCAAGAGTTGTACAGTCAGTTGCGAGTGTGAAACAAGACATAGGGAGAGGGAAAGAATGGTACCTGCGTGTATAAAACTAAGCAGCCCTCGCACAGAGCAGCCACCCGCGAGTGTCTGCTCTGCAAGCACTGGAGGGCATACACGCTCTCGCAGGTAAATTCTGGTCTTGAAATGATTTCTGCTCGCCCAAATTAAACTGACTTTTGACACTTTAGGGGCGGAAACCAAGGGAGGCACTGGCCCTCTTATGATTGGCCACTTTCAAGGATATCTCACCCACACGGACCGCCTTAGTTTACCTTGATTGACAGCTATCGTTCAGGAAGCCCGGAGTAGTTCTCCCGGCCGAAGAAGTGTTTTTCTGTCTTAACGATGTAGCGCGAGATAGCACCGTAAATAGAGGAATATCTAAGTGTCTCTCATCTGTTGATGGCATATGTGCAATGCTTTTGAAATGTTCATAAATGTCTGTAAATCATACAAACATCTGAGTGGTTCTTCACGGACCACAGAGAGTCAAATGGCCTTCTGTGGTCAGTAGGGTTGGGTATCGTTTGTTTTTTTTCCGATACCGGTGCTAAATCGGTACTTTTAAAACGGTGCCGGTGCCTGAACCGATACTTTTTAAGAAAGTTTAAAAAAAAGAAGAAACACGTAGGATAGGCCTACTAAACAACAGTCAGTGACATTTAAGAACACATTGTTTATTACTAAGGCCATATGGTCAAAATTAAATGATTTAATGGTAATGTAATAACTATAACGTATAATAAACAATAACTTATTTCACCAGTACATTGCTGTTGAACGACAAAAACAACAACCAGATGGGAAAAGGGTATTTTACAATAACTTTGAATGCACCGCAAGGCTGTAGGTTACCAGTTTCAGTGAATGCACCGTCTGTGTTTTTCCGACGTCGGCAGCTGCTGCGCTGCAGAGCAGACTGTTGCGTCCCGGTGTTGATATACAGTCACACTTTACACTGTTTTAATGTTACCTGTCAGCATTTTAACCGTGTTTAATCCAACTGCTAGCTAAACGTTACCTGCTGTCGAGTGTAGTGTAAAGTCAGGCACCGAAATACTACCGTTTACGTCGGAACTGGGGCTCTATTGGCATAGAGTTTCGGTGCCCAACCCTAGTGGTCAGAGAGAGCCTATACACTGGGAAAAGAAGCATCTTGCTGTCTGAGTGTGGAAAAACATGGCAGATCACTTTGTCAAAGGTAAAACATGTTTGACTACGTCAGTGTTCATCATGGATGTGTTTACTACTGTTGCCAGGCAGCCTGCTTTCCTTCCGCTCTCGTCTTCTTCTCTAATACTTCGTGCTTATTCACAGATTATTTTGTACGCCCCTGGTGTTTCGGAGAATACTGCAACGAACAATAGCATAAACGTCTCGGTGCATTCTATTAGGGCGCTATCTACAGAGGCCCACGCCACGGTGTTGCACGCGAGTGTAACCAAAGCTTTAGGCGCTGCGCCTAAACCGTATAACAGCAGGGAAAACCCTGCCCACAAAATAATCCCACACCACATAATCAGAGTTGATTAACACACAGACCTGAAACCCGTTGCAACACAATGGGACCTGTGTATGAATTGAAGGAGAGAAGTGAAACTAAAGCTTAACTTTTATTTGTTAAATATTCAAACTAACTCTGTGGTTTAGCAGTGAAGTGTAGGGGACTACACTTCAGACTGGAGTCTCTGCTAATAGTGATAACCAGAGAATAATCCTGTGGCAGCTGTCTCATACTACATATCTCATGTTCAATGGACCAGCGCCTACGTCGGCTTTATAGACAGGGTGTCAGAGAAAAGTAAGAGCAGGAATCTAAGAGCGAAACAAAAAGTAGTCACAACCAAACTTGCAAATCTCCACACTGAAGCTGTAGTGTGTTTTGGGTGGAATACTGTGCTGGTTGGAATAAATGTTTCTAAATGAGGTATTAAGAGGTAATACTTGATCAAACATAGAGGCTTTTTAACAGAAGTGTTGTACTGGAGGTGGTTGCTGGCTAGTTTGTGCAACTTTATTTAGAGTGAAAGAATTACCGTAGTTTAGTATTTCTGTTTACATAACTCCCTCTCACCTACTCATGAGGTTGTTCCAGTGCGTGCCAACAATTCATTGTGTGTCTCCCGCACACACACATTCCTTATTCAGACGCTTCCTAAATAAATGGAAAACGTTGCATGCCAAAGTCTGTCACATCAGCCTCTTTATAATTCACACACAAAGAATATTGTGAGACGCCATCAATAATTCAAACACATATGTAAAACATCTATATAGAAACACTTCTGTTGAAATGTGAGACACATTTACCAATCACTAACACACCACCCCACCACCTCCACAGTTATCAACACATGGAATGATATGCTAATGAAATGCAAACAAGTAAGACAGGAAACGGATGAAACGTGTGTCCTCTCACACATCATGTCTGCACTGCAGTACAGCGCCCCCTGCAGGGCACAGTGGTATTACTGTCAGGCTCCATAGAGGCGAGCAAAGATTAAGATCAGAACAGGTCTGAGGGTGAGCACACTGTGGAGGCTCCCCTGTACTGTAATCCATCCATTTGCTAACGGACACACACACACACACGCACGCACGCACGCACGCACGCACGCACGCACGCACGCACGCACGCACGCACGCACGCACGCACGCACGCACGCACGCACGCACGCATTATAGTCGATTACCTGTAAAGCACTTTGAAGACACTAAGCTTTATGAAAGGTACTATACAAATAAAGTTTGATTTGTATGGGTGTCACGATTTTGATTTTATATCTGGTCTGACACTAAAACTGACACTTAGTTTATCAGTAACATATTGATCATAGAGTTTTAGCAAACTGTGCATTGTGGTAAGAAGTAAGAGTTAGGTTTCCCCAAACTTTGTGATGACTTTTATGTTCAAACCTGAAAATCCAAGATGAGGCCGCCGGCAAAGAATCAAATTTTTTTTGGAAGGGACAGTTTTCCAAGAGTGTGAGACTTTAATGGCTCATTTATGCTTGACGTTTTGGAGGTGGCGCGCTCATTCGTGACATCAAAATGACGTCATTTCTGGCCGGCGTGTCCGATTTTCAGCGCGCGAGCAGAGGGCGCGCACCAGTTTATTCTTTTCAGCGGCGCCCGACAAACCGGAAACAGGAAGCCTGAACGAGCTCCTGGGAAACCGGATGCCAGGACTCGCCGACTGACTGCAAATCTCTCTTGAAAACTTACTGGGTTAAGATGAGTTCTTTTATGGTGAATGAAAGGCTTGATCCCACCAAGTAGCTCATTGAATCAAATCGAAGCATTGATGGCACTGTTGCTGCCTGTTCTGCCGTTGTTTATCTTTTTCTTCTTCTTCTAGTCCTTAAAAAGAAAAACATCGGTAGCCTTTGCTCCTTAGCGCCACCGCTGTTCAGGAGAAGACTGCAACTAGTGTCGCCACCACCATGCGCGAGTATAAATACTCACGGCAGTCTCGTGACGTCACGATTTCCACACGCACTTTTGGAAGCGCTAGTATAACTGACGCTTTAGGCTGTACTAAATTGATTTATTCAAGCCACTTGGGGGGCAGCAGAAAGTGTACAGTAAATGTAGATACATCACAGGCAGATTATCACCTTTTTATAAAGTATATAAAGTTGATATGGCTAATGTGTTAGTAACACAGTTTACACAAATAGCATTTATTTGGTGTCATTTTTCTGGCCAACCAAACAATAGACATCCAATAGTATTCACTCTTCTTTTAGCTCTGTTTTGCTCCCCATCAACATCCACCACATTGTTAAAATCCAGTGCTCTGACCTGCTCCGGTTCAGCTGACATCTTGGTTCATATTTTATACCTCCTACTTTGAATAAAAGCACTCACAACTTATTACTGGCCTCACACAATGCGTGGATTAGAAAAAGAAAGAAATCTGAGTGCACTTGTTAAGTGTAATGAGCGTTTTTCCTAGATCAGAATGGGTCTTTCTGGGGTGACCATGCCTGACAGTAAGCATTGTTGGTCCGCGTACAGTAAAGGCAATGAGTCAGTGTTACTGTCTGTGTCGGCAGCTAAACAGCCCAAAGAGCTGGACAGCCTGACTGGACGGTTACAACTGAGATTAAATACTACCGTTGAAACCACCGGGATAGGCTGGTAAAGCCTGACTCTGGACAGTAAAACTGAGATCCCATCAGCGTTCGCTTCACAGCGGAGCGTTTAGGCCCAGTCAAAACAAGGCAGTTTAGCACGTGTCAAATATAGCGGCTGTGGATGAGAGTAGACTGCTGGAAGTCAAATTATGTTCAAATTGTTCAGCAGTTATTTGATAAATTGCTATTAAACACATTCTGAGAGGATTTTAATTGCTATTTTTATTCTCATTTAGCATTTTGGTGCTGGTGATATTCCATTGGCGCTGGCTAAAATCTCTTTGGGGGGTGCCAAAATTACCCCTATCCAGGACAAACCCTGATAATTACTGGAACGTGCCAGCTGAACCCATCTTCAGGGACGGGAGGTCTCTCTGTTGCCCGTGTGTTTTAACTGTGTTTTTGTGTAAACCAGCTTAGGGCCCATCACAGGCACATGGCACCGGCCCAATCCGCCTGGTTCGACATACCTATTCGCCATGAGGTAACACACTCACCAGCTTCCAGCTCGGAGAAAGCCTCCTGCTGCTCCTGACAATAAAATAAACATGTTCTGGTTATAATTCTGCCTCTCTACCCAATTGGCAACCTGCTGGCCACATTACACAACACTGCATACCTGCACAAACAGGCCACAGACATGCAGATGTGTGGCATTCAAAGCAGTGTGAGGGAGGGAAAACACATGCCTTCTGTTTGCAAATATGGCAGAGCAGGTGTTTCTGTGCTGCCCAAAGTCCTCGTTGCCTACAAATGCACCTCGACCCTGCTGGAGTTTGCATCTTATCAGCGGATAATTTGTCTGCCTGACAGACAGGCATGTAATGTGAGGTCTGGACTGCATCCATCTCTGGCTCACTGTGTCGCCCGCTGTCTGTCTGTCTCAGTCTGTCCCGGCTTTGATCATCTTGGGCTTTGGAGTGAGTCAGACATGAACACGCACCAACGCACAACCCACACAGATCCCACACACGCACACACACACATACACACACACACAAAGCTTAGAGTCTTGCGTTAATGCTTCTACACTTCAGTGCTCTGCCTCCTAACATGTGTCTTTCCACACTTGTCACCTGAATCCAGGTGGGGAGGGATGTATACTGTATATCAGGGGTCATCAACTACATTTTTCTAAGGGCCAAAATTTTTCTAAGCAGACATTCCGGGGCCAGACTTTCAAATAAAGAAAATAAAATTAATTTATACCTGATACGCATATTCTTGTTCAAAATGTTCACTTTCTTACTGAATTAATGCTTTTTTTTTACATACAGTACATTAGTGTGAGCAATCTCCTAAAATACATGGAAACTCCATAATGATAACTGGCTCTTTAACTAGAAAATGATCTCAGACTAGGAGGCAGTTCACTGAGAAGTGATGGTTAAAGTCTGTGATTGGAAACGTGGTTGTAGTATGCAGCGTCCTGATTGGTGGAAAATGCTTGCAGAAAGAAAGGCTGTTGTCAGGTAAAAATGTCACAGTCAAAGAGGCTGAAGGGAAAATTGACGTAGAATGAACTGATAAGCAGGCTAGCATTCGTCATGTATGCCTCATTTGCAATGAAATTATGCCGTTGCAAAATAATACAACCAGCATCACCATCAAGAATGAAGAACGCAAACATAACGATCGCTTCGTTCACGTGCATATTAAGTAGCCACATGTATCTGTTTTGGTCTTATAATACATCCATAGATTTACCGCTCTAGCGGAGAAGATGATTCGCTCAGCCAGCAGTTAAGTTTATAAGATTTTGTGCAAATTTCTACATTCCTGGCAAACTAAGATGAACAGTAAACTACAACCGACAGCTTTATTTGTTTTAGCTTGTTGGTTAAAATTGGCTATTTGCAGAATAGAGCTGTGTTTGCCTAAAACAGCGCGGTGGACGATTGTGGACTGAGCAGACAGAGCAGATTGAAATATCGCTTTCTACATGTTTATGCCGGTCTTTATGCCTACAGGTGAGTGCATTGATAAGTATTGACTTTTTACTCACGAAGGTTTTATTGTAGCATACTTACAGTAACGAGACCTGCGTGAGTTCATCTGCCGCAGCGGCCGTTGGTAATCCTCTGTATCGTTCCCAGTCAGGTGCTGCGTGTTTTAACGCACACACATCTCGGCTCAGCTGTGTGTGTGGAGCGCGGGCATCGCTGTACAGAATCCCGGCATGTGAATAGAGATGTAAATACAGGAGGCTGGGTTTGTGCTCTACCTGTGTAATGTTACCTGCTGTAAATGCATGAAATGCTAAATAACAGAACGCATTTTTTCCTCTTTACATTTTCTGAATTCATGATTCTGCGGGCCAAACTAAAAGCTTTGGCGGGCCGGATGTGGCCCGTGGGCCGCCAGTTGATGATGGCTGCTGTATATATTCCCCGCTGTAACAAATGTCATTTTTTCCTCCAAATCCTCTATTCCCTCGACCATATGTGTCATGTACCGTACACTATCAACAAGACTCATTCCTATATATGTGCCATAGACCTTGTACTTAAAGCGATTATCCAATCATTTATTCTTAGTTCAGTTTGCAAAATGGCTCGGGCAATGTGTCGTCTAGTTCTCATTGAAATTTATGGGATAGTGTCTGCTTTTTATCATTATCACAAAAGCTCATATGAACAGCGGCCTCAGAGGAGGAGGTCACTCCCTTCCTGGGAATAAAAGTTCCCAAAACCCAGATGTGTGGCTCAAAACTTTTAATTAAAAGAAAAGAATCAAATTAATTTTCAGAAAGTCACCTTACCCTGAAAAAAATCCTATTATTCATTTAATTAATAAGAAATTGACAAATGATTAAAAAAAATCTGTAGTTCAATATAAGCACAAATACAGATTCATGCATAGGTTGTTTCATGCATAGGTTATTTTCCTGAATCTGATTAGAGGTTATTGTTAAAGTTTTGTGTATTCTTCAAACATTGGTTTACAACATGTGTACACATATGATATGATTGTGTATATTAGGTGTCTAGTGAAGGGTAATCCTGTTTAAGGGATTAGTAGTTACTGTAGTTGTCATCTGCAGTCATATTAGGTTAGTAGTTCACCGTGGTTGGAAATAAGTAAGTACATTTACTCTGTACTGTACATTAAATCCAGGTTTCACGTTGTTGGATTTTACAGGAGTATTTTTCATTTCGGGAGACTTTCTGCCTTCTTTCCATTACATGACAGGGGAATATTGTACTTTTTAATTCACTGTTTGTCTGACCAGTGCAGTTACTTAGTTTGCAGAAGCTCATAAAATATTGCTGTCGTCTTGAAGAAATCCATAGTTTTCAAAATATCAGCGTTTCAGGTGCTGTGAAAAAACTGCACTGTTTCATCTCAATGAGACAATGATTACTTGACTTTTTGATTTTAAGGGTTCTTTCATGGAACCTCAAAGAATGAACATCCCCAAAAATAGAAATTAGTTAGAATTTTCCACCCTTGATGAAACATGACGAACCATCAACACCGGATCCCCCCAGGGCTGCATTCTTTCCCCTCTGCTCTTTTCCCTGTACACCAACAGCTGCACCTCCAGTCACCAGTCCATCAAGCTTCTGAAGTTTGCGGACAACACCTCCCTCATCGGGCTCATCTCTGACGGAGATGAGTCCGCCTGCAGGTGGGAGGCTGACCACTTGGTGACCTGGTGCAACCAAAACAACGTAGAGCTCAACGCTCTGAAGACAGTGGAGATGGTTGTGGACTTCAGGAAGAACTCAGCCCCAACTGCCCCCATCACCCTCTGTGGCTCCACAATTGACAATGGAGTCTTTCCGCTTCCTGGGAACTTTCATCTTCCAGGATCTCAAGAAAGCACAACAGAGGATGTACTTCCTGCGGCAGCTGAAGAAATTCAACCTGCCAAAGACGATGATGGTGCACTTCTACACCACCGTCATCGAGTTCATCCTCACATCCTCCATCATCATCTGGTACGCTGCTGCCCACTGCCAAGGATAAGAGCAGACTGCAGCGTGTCATTCGGTCTGCAGAGAAGGCGATTGGCTGCAATCTGCCGCCGCTCCAGGACCTGTACGCCACCGGGACTCTGAAGCGAGCTGGAAAGATTGTGGCTGACCCCTCCCACCCCGGCCACAAACTCTTTGAGTCACTCCCCTCTGGCAGGAGGCTGAGGTCCATCAGGACCAAAACCCAACCACAAGAACAGTTTTTTCCCCTCCGCCACTAGCCTCGTCAACAAGGCCCGGAACCCACCCTGACTCTCTCCATCTCACACTCCACACCTGGCTCTTCATGCCACTATACTTACTCTGCTGTACCGTTCCTCTTTACTTATTTTATTTTTATTTTTATTTTATTTTTTTACCTATATTGTTTACATTCTTCTTATCCTTCTTATATTAAGAGACAAGACAAATTCCTTGTATGTGTGAAAAACGTACTTGGCAATCAAACCTTTTCTGATTCTGATGTACTACATGTGAATGCATCATCACTTAGCTAGCCATTGCCTCTAAAAACGTGGTTTCAAATCCCAAGTATTTCCCTATAACCTTTGAATAACAATGACTAAATAACCAACCAACAAAATTAAATTTCGGAAGAAATATCCCCAGGTTTTTATGTATTTAAGAACTCATCTGCTTCATCTGGAATCTGCAGGTGTAATTTAGAAATATAACCTAATTTGTCATTACATTTTGATTTAAACATAGCTAAATCCTGATTGGTCCTCAGACGTCACCTTTTTCCAGGTGAGCCTTGTCCACTTTAAACTTTAGTTGGAGGAGCGTTAAGCTCAGAAGAGTTTTAAACTTTGGCACATACTGTAATTGTGTTCATGCAGAACCACATCGCTCATAATACGAAGCTGATTGACATAATAGGTTTTCAGAGCCTTAAGTAAAATATTTCAATACTTCTTCTAAAAACCCAGAAAGAACTGTGAAAGGATTTTCAAAAGTTATCTTGGGTATTTGAAATCACAAATAGGCCTATATTTTTTTAATCCCCAAAAGGAAATGTAGAATTGTGAACAAACCTTTCCCGTTTAAAGTGTCCTCCTGCTAAGACTGGCACTTTCTGCAGAAAGGCTCTTCCATAAAGGAGAAGCCCTTCACCATGAAAAGTGGCCATGCAAACCCACGGGGAGGTTCTCCTTCCGTGCATCAGTGGAGCAGGAAAAATCCCCTTGAAAGGGTTCTTGGCAGCAGGTGACAGGCCGCTGTGGCGAAACAGGAGCGAGAGATTGTCTCCCTGTGAAGTGGTTTAGGCTGGCTCGCTCCGTGTTTCTAAAAGGAGGCGTCTGCCATGCTAATGAAACACAGCCCACGGTGAGACGATGTTCAGGGGGCGACAGCTGCCTGGGAGACTATGACTCACTCAAATAAATACATAATAAGCTGATAACTGTTCTTCGTGTACTACAACATTATACTTTAAGGCATGCATAAACCTCAGTACAGGCTGCTTGGTACTTTAGGGAGGACTGAGAGAAGATTTTTTTCTAACATTACTCAACTTTTGCAGTGACTGCACAAGATTATAGTTCACATATGTGGTATTGATCAAAGAGAAATCTTGGACACATCTGTTGCAAAAATGGCTAATAGTTATAATTAAACAGGATGCTCAAGGTTATTAGAGTTCTAAAACCTGCATGGACTTTTATTTTCTTAATTAGGATTAAACAACTTAAATTACCTCAATTTTATTTACTTCCTGACAAGTAAAAATATTTAAGAAAACACTGAATCCTTGGAATCATTTTGGGTGTTGGTCATATACTTCATTATTGATATAAATGACTGGCTTTTGGTGGCGTTGGACTTTCAAAACCCATATTTGTGTAACCCAAATTTGCTGCATAAACGTTGATTTGTTTTCCATCTGTCATCCATTAGAGCTGCAGGATTTGCTGAGCAAGAGCGCAGGAGCAGATGGAAAAAAGAAACAAATGGCAAATGTGGGACTTTGAGTTCTCTTAGTGATTGTCAGGCTGTGTCTGAAATCACTCACACTATTTACTGTCCATTTTATCTGAGTGTCTTAGTGTGAAATGTATTCACTATATATTGCACTGGAAGATTCCCAGTGGAACAAAAAAAGGTACTGTCCATGGCATGCACATTACATGGCATGCACATTACTATGACAGTTGTCCGTGATGACGCAAAATTATGATTCATATATATCCAAAATCCCACTTCACTGGTGAGTAAACAGTGCATATTATGGAAGCATTAGTGACGAAATGATCACTTCGAAGCCTATTCGATTATGTTCTGTTGTATTTTAAATATGGAAGGTTTGAGTGAGTGAGTGAGTGAGTGAGAGACTTCAGTCATTTGGTAAACAAAAGGCACATCAGCACACCAATCACTATAGTGTTTCAGTGCTCTTCTTGCATGATTTTGAACTGTTACTGGAAACTGTTATGAGCTGTGAGATGTTAAGTTAGAAGTCTGAAAGCCGCCATGAGTGTGGACCTTTGGCACTAAACAACTTTGTTTTATTTTTCTGAAGGGGACGCACCTGACAACAGCTATTTAGTTTTAGCTGTTGGAGCTCTCTCTCTGTATTATGTGATACAACTCTGCAGATTGTGCAAGGCAGGGGTCTGTTCTATCAGTCCACCTACTGGTAATGGATATCTTCAGTTAATAATAACCACTGAAATTGTTTGTCTTTAACTTAAACCTTTTAGCTGTAGGTTCAGGTGAAGTTTATTGTAACATTTTCTTGAGAAACTTGATTTCTGGCTATTGGTCACAAAATAAAACATAGCAACTTTATCTGGCAAGGCACCAATTGCATACACACAAATGCACATTCCTGGTAGAGAACACGAGAACGCTGTATTTCCACTGTTTACCTTACGAAAGATAAAACCGTTGCATCCGTGATATATTTTATGTATTCCATATCTCACTTGTACCTGAAACAACGTGCCCCCACTAGGGCTGCGCAATATATCGTTTTCATTTTATTTTATTGTCATCGCAACTGGTGCAATAAACACATCGCAAGAGGCTGCGACATATCCTGTGTAGATCACTAATAAAACTGCACATTAAAATGTAACCGTCATGTGTCCGGGTTAACTCAGTCGGTAGAGCAGGTGCCCATATATAGATGTTTTCTCCTCGACGCAGCGGCCACAGGTTCGGCTCCGACCTGCGGCACTTTGCTGCATGCCATTCCCCCTCTCTATCTCTCTCCCCTTTCATGTCTTCATCTGTCCTATGGAAATAAAGGACGCAGCCGCCTCATTCATTTCAAAGTGTGATTGTTGTTTTGAATGGAGGCTTATTAAGCACGTGTAATATCGGCCGCTGTCCCGCTCAAGTAAAAGTGGCAAATCATTTGCCCTCCTGCCAGAGCTACAGATGAAACGAGCATTTAGGATACAGCAAGCTAAACTCTACTTCGAGGCTAACCTGTCGCCCTGTTGTCCCCTTTATGGAGAGTCGTTCCATCCAGCTCTGTGCCCTTTAAGTTAAGGACACAACACTACAAAAAGGATGAGGGACTAATCCAATAACCTCAGCTGAACTTTCTCATCTTCAGGCTGTTGGAAGCCACGATGCACTCACTATCAGCTACTGAACAGGGACTTATGTTTTTTTTTTTTGCCACAAAATTGACTGAGGCAGAGTGGGTAAGTGGGAAATTGTTTGTATAAAAGGCAGAGTTGTGTTTGTGTGGGTATATGCACAAGTGTGTGTTTTGTGGTTATCTGTGCTTGTGTGTTTGACTGCCGTCACGTATGAATGTGTATTCATATGCGAGTGCTTCTGGCTGAGAGAGAAAGTGAATGAGAAAGTGTGAAATTGTTAGTACAGTCTGAATCACACACTGACTGTGTGTGTGAGTCTGCATCATGGTTGTCTGTAGGTGGGTGTCTGTGTGATTATGTGTGCTTCTCTGCAAGTAAAACCTTTTTAGACGACCACCTCTTACTCTTCACTCACATGTGACTGTGTGTTTTGTGCCGCACGTGTGCATTGGTGAATGTGTCCGTCCTATGTAGCTTTTTGCTTTGATTTGTGTGATGCTCGATCCTCTTCTGATAACAAACTACAGCCTCTCGGAAAGCCGAGCCTGCAGCTGCTCCATCTCTCCCCCTGTCCTCCATCTTCCACCCTTCTTCCCCTTCGCACTTACCCGCTTTTATGGAGGCAATAAATAACCTCACACTGTCTCCATGTTTAACTTGGGTTTTAGAGGCCAGTGGAGCAGACTGCGTCTGGCAACATCACACTTTACAAAACTGGGGTTCATCGGGGGGTCATCAAAGATCTTCAGGGTGCTGAAGAGCCTCTGAATGAACCGCTTTGACATTTTGAGAAATAAGCTTATTTCATATACCTGAAGTTAGATGAGAAGATTTGATCTCTGTGCATCCAGTCCAGGAACATGTCTGGAATGTGTTTAGCCTAGCTTTACCAAAAAACAACACCTCTTATTTATACATGGTATGTTAAGAAGTAGACTTTTTAGCATTGCACTGTTTTAGTAGCAATTAGCATAATGACTAATTACATTGAAACTGCTGGTCTGGTACCAAACTTCTGAACCTCACAGGTCTGGTGTTGTGCTCATTGACGACTGGCTCAAGATACACCTGGGGCCTCATGTATAAACGTTGCGTACGCACGAAAAGCTTGCATACGCTGGTTGTCACGGACACATTTTGACGTGTGAATGTGCGGGCCGTCACTCAAACTGTTGAGCAGTCGTGAGAATGTGCGGGCCGTTCGCAAAGTCTTGTCTGGCTCTGTAACGTGGCGAATTCTAAGTGAAAAGTGCTGAAAACCAAACATTACAAAATATAGTTTCCACTTCACTTACTGGCGTACGTCTGACGTCTATGAAAAAAACATTTATATCCGCTGATACTCCATAAAAGTCTGATCATTTATGTGGCTAATGTTTCACATCTTTCACACTATTAAATGTTTAATCTGCAGGCTACTTAACCTCTGTTAAACATGAGTATGGGAAATTAATGATAAATCCACTACACAAATACTTTCAGTCATCCTCTGTATTTCCCATAGATGTCTTCTTACTCACTGTGCAACAAAAAGATCGGCACGGAAAAATGTAATATAGGCTATTACATTTTTCCGTGGCGATCTTTTTGTTAGTGTCTGTAAGTCTGTAGTTACTGAGGCTCAGACATCCATGGCGCACGGGAGGAGGGACGCACGGCTCCATCTCCCCAGGAACAAACGCTGTGTCGGGTGGGCAAACTCATGGGATGCGTAATTGATCCCGTGGATGATTTGGCTATTAAGTGAACAAGGTGTACCCGGTCCACCAAACAGTGGGCCGACTTGACTGTCTTAATTCTGCACATATTTCTGTTACTGTAGTCCTATTTACTATTTCATTATTTCATCCATGCGTGGCGCAGCGGATCCGTGCGCACTGTCACCTACCGTGGAGACGCTGGCCTCGCTAACCTCTCCTCTGATTCTCTCTCGCGCTCTAGCCTACTAACACTTAAAATAAATGGCATTACATCGGTGGGTTCAAACTGCTTATTGTGCGTCATTTGGACTGACACTGAGATGCATGTTGTTCTGTAACTGGTGTGGCGCTGCCTCTATTCTCTTGATTTCCACTTCGACATTAGACATTGTTTATTAAAATTTTGGAATATTTCTGTGCCTAGGTACTTTTCAAGTTTTGGTCGTACGTCATCTTCTTGTGAGGCCCCAGAACTTTTTTGGCTGAATAAGAAAGAAGACGCCATCTTCCTACATAGCTAGCCCGCTAATTAGCGGAGTTCCATGAGAAATGGCTGCAAAAAACAGTCCCTCCAGGATTTCACGGCCTTTTTTTGAGATTGTTGCGGCCCAAAATGCCTGATTCGCAGGAGCTTTTGTAAAAAATTGCAATAAAAATTGCGATGTCTTTTGTATGTTTGTTGCAATGAAGTTTGCGGGAGACAGGGAAAGTTGCAAAAACGTTGCGATTTTTTAAAATCTTCTTTATAGTTCTTTAAAAATAAAAAGGAAACTTGTTTTGGGGAGAATAAAATTATTCTGGGCTGAGATTTCCTAGTAACCTTTCCTCTCTCGCTCTCGCTCTCGCTCTCTCTCTCTCTCTCTCTCTCTCTCTCTCTCTCTCTCTCTCTCTCTCTCTCTCTCTCTGTGTGTGTGTCTCGCGGGTGGAACGGAGCAGCAGCCCCATCCCCTGCAGAGAGCCGACAGGATTAAAACAGCAGCAGCTTCAGCGACTTTACAGTGAAAATCGTTACAGCGTACATTGATGTTAAAATGTACAGGTTGGCAGGACGGTCTGAAATGATCAAACCATTCTCCCGCGGGACTGCTGGGATTGGTTGAAGTCGCGGGAAACTTTTAAAATTTAAATCACCCTAGTTCTTCAAAGTTCATGGTTAGGCTGACCCTGGATCCCAGCGATTATTTGGCATTTTTTTCTTGATAAATGACATAATGATGATGTATAAATGATAAAATACTCTTCAATCAACCAATCGATTAATCATATAATCGTTCCAGCACCAATTCCAAGCTAGGCCAAATTCATCCTTGTATCAATATTTTCATTGGACTTTGGGCTAAGGCACCAAAAAAGGATATTTTCCTTTTCGAGTGTCCAAGCCTGGCAATAATATGTGCTTCTTTGAATCCTTCCACATGCTGGAGGTCTGTAGGAGGGTCCCTTTGGCTTTCATTGAACATTAATGAATTCTTTTAAGGAACTTTGTAAAGTTCCCCTGTGGATGCCCTCAAAAGAACGCCTGAAGGTTCCTCGAAGGCCTCTAACTTGTAAGAGACTAGAGTAAGCCAGGCTAAAACAAACTTAAAAAGGGCAGGTTCTAATGGAGTCACCACGGCTGAGTGGATAAAAAGGGATTCGGAGAGATCAGAGGCGACTCCCATTAATTGTGATCTATGTGTGTTTTAGCAAGGATTAACAAGGCAGGCGAAGGAAGCAGCGTTTACCTGTGTGGTCACTTTAACCCTCATGGATCTGAAAGGCAAACACAGTTACCACACTGAAGGGCCACAACCGGAAGGCCAGAAAGAGTAGGGGAAAAAGCCTTTCCAATATCATAATGTATTATGTTCAAGGGTGTACAAACATCTGGCCCTTTTGTGAACGCCTCATCACTTCAGAATCTTAACAGGTCAGCTATACATAAGAGATTTCAGCCCTTTGGTTTCTCTAGCAGAAGCCACATAAATAAGACCATATATTATCACGAAATGGATAGAAGCAAAGCCTACATATTATAGTATGTCACATTTTTAAGATTAATTTAAAACATTTAGGATTTTAGCCTACTTCTCTCTGTGTTTTACAAAGTTAAGATCATATAGAGGATTGAACCTGCTGCTGGTCTTATAAATGAGCACCACTATGTATTTCAAAGTATTTTATTAGGCTACTACTACTTGAAACATCATTTATTGTGTCACTTTATATGGATATTTCTTAATGCTGCACATATTAGCTTCTGCCGTCGCCACTCCTCTGTCCACACACAGACTGATCATTTGCATGTATTCCTTGTGCTGTACTGTTGTGTAAATACACAGACGTAGACAGATAGCGAGCTCACCTCTCTCCTGACTCAAATATGCCTTGAGTTGTTTTCCCTCATTTTTTTTTTTTATTTCTTTCCTTTCATTCTGGCTTCATTTGGGAATCCAGATTTAGCTTTGATGTTGAGGAAAAAGCATCTAGCTTAACAGCAGTCAGCACAATTAGCCACGTCAGGTTATGATCAAACCATAGTGCAGGTGCAGACCGAACCATTTGTGTCTTAATGAGGGGGAGAGCTGGGGGGGGGGCTCACAAACTTCTTCCATATCAACTTTATTTTCTTGGTTTCCAGAAGGAGTTTTGGATACATACTGCTAACTGTAATGGATTTAATCAGCAGGGGGATCCTTTGTATTTAAGTTGTGAGATGATGAATGTTGGGTATTGAAATCTTTCTGAAACATATGTTGTTTTAGACCACAGCAGCTCTTCAGAAATCATCCCCATGAGTCATTATGACTTAAAGCTTCTGACCGGTTTTGTTTACTTTCTGCAACTTTGACACCAGGTAGCTGTCTCGCCTACACACATATGGACCGGGAGGATTTTGGTGCAGGTCTATCGCCTCGTCTGATACGATATTAAATATGTTTAAAATCCAGTGCCATCCGCGCTCCCTGACGTCTTCAGAGCGGTGGCAGCAACGTGGGCGGCTAATTATTTTCTCTCCTCCTTCAGAATCAATTGATTGCATGTCTTTCTTTGCTTGCGAAAGCAGCAGAAAAGGAAATGTGCTGTCATATTCACATCATAACGGTTGTTATTCCTCACACATAACACGCAGACACAAGGTTGGCATTTTCTAATTAATCGTTTCCTTAAGCTGTGTACATCTCCCTGGGAAGTCTGAAAGACGCAGACGCCCTCACTGCCAAGATGAAAGAACTCATTATTTTCCCTTGCCCGCTATCGTCCTCGTGTTTCTCCCCTTCTTATCCAGATAACAGAACTATTGCATTTAATCAATGCTGCCTGCTAGAGTACAGCAGAGCAGCCGCGGTCAAGAAAATGCACCTCAACAACTAAGCATAAAATTCAATTCCCCCCCCCCCCCCCCCCCCCCCAAAAAAAAACAAACAAGCACACAGAGCAGCGGGGCATTCATCATTGCTGTTTCTGGTTTGACAACTCGCTCTGTTTTAGTATTACAATCATAAGCCCTGAATTGGATAAGGGCAGCAGGAGAGGTGGAAAAATGGAAACGCAATGGATTTGGCCCACCACCAACAGAAAAAAGCCCTTTCCTGTGCAGCTGGAAATGATAGCACTGCACAGAAGTTGCAAGCAGTCGGAGATTATATTCTAATCCTCAACTCACCCTGTAGTGGCTCTGTTCGAATGGAACCCATGGGCATTGTATAAAAAAGAAAAAGAAAAAAAAGCTTTGTTATGGTGATGATTTAACAAGGCAAAGAAAATCGTTTTTCAAAACTTTTTGTGATTTTTGTTTTATTCTAAGTGTTGGGCTTGATGAGAAGCAGCAAGAGATAAAAAAAAACACAGAGCGGAAAAATGTTTCTTAGAAAAACTGGATTAACTACCATCAGAGAAAAAATAAGGTGGGATTGGGCGGTGTATCAACTTTACACTAGGGCTGGGCAATATATCAATATTATATCGATATCGTGATATGAGACTAGATATCGTCTTAGATTTTGGATATCGTAATATCGTGATATGACAGAAGTGTTGTCTTTTACTGGTTTTAAAGGCTGCATCACAGTAAAGTGATGTCATTTTCTGAACGTACCAGACTGTTCTAGCTGATCTATTATTTGCCTTCACCCCACTTAGACATTAAGTCCACATTACTGATGATTATTTATCTAAAATCTAAGTGTGAAGATATTTTATTAAAGCACCAATTGTCAACCCTAGAATATCATGGATTTTTTTTTTCTTTTTTGGGAGGCATTTCTGCCTTTATTGGACAGGAAAGCTGATATATGAAAGGGGAGAGAGAGGGAGGAAAACCATCACAGGTCGGATTCAAACCCTGGACCTTCTGTGTCGAGGAATAAACCTCTGTATATGTGCGCCAGCTCTACCAACTGAGCTAAACGGCCACCAACCCTAGAATATCGCCGCAATGTCGATTAGCGAGGTATTTGTTCAATAATATCATGATATCTGATTTTCTCCCTATCGCCCAGCCCTACTTTACACCATATCAAAAGCATAACGATGAACTAAACAATGCTCAATGTATAAAGGGCATCATGGGATATATGTTTCAAAACTAGCGTATCTCTGTGCTGCTCTTAGGATTCGGTTTAAAACTCCATCTGACAGACAGCAATCATCAATTCAAAGCCGTGTGCATTATCCTGCATTATCTGTCACTGCAAGCTGTGCAGCTTCTTTTGTTCATAGAGAAAAAGTCCATAGTTTTTGCAGACAGAAACTAGCATCAAGTTCCCAGATAAGTTGCATTTAAATCAATGTTCTCGGCAGGAACAGCAGGGTGTTAGCTTTGAAACGGCTATCTGTTATTGCAAACGTGTTGGTTGTCATAGTCAAATATTATCTCAAAAAGCTGGAGAAAAGAAGCTTGGTGAGCAGATTTTTGGAAAAAGCTTGAATGTGTTCTTTTGGTTAAATGTGTTACAGCTTTTCACATGGTTCATTTCAGTCCAAAGCATTTCAGTGCAGCTTTTTATATTTTCAACGCACTCGCTAAAGAAAATTATAGATCTTTTGAAATATTTCTACAATTTCCATGAAAAACAGCTAGAATATGATTTGGGTCTGGTTGAGGACAGATAACTCATTTTGATTTGCATTCACTGATTGATTGATTTTTTTTGTTTTTGGTGGGGGGCTTAGACATTATTGCGTTTTTAGAGTTTGCTTGATGTGTAAGCAGTAAGTATATGACTTGCTAAATCAAACCGTGAACAACATTAGTATTCAGTTGGATTTGGTCTTCTGTCCACCTGATGAATTCACTCTCCTAGCATCGAGCCGTCCATAATAACCCGTTATTATGGAACCCACTTCTATGCAAGTCCCGCCCTAAGCAGCTCGATTGGTTGGGGTTAGGCACCTCGACTGGTTAAGGTTAGGATAGCCGATTGGTCAGGGGATAGGACCGGAACAAATCGGGTTACGTTACCTTGCGTAAGCACGGACGCCTGGCCAATAGTAGTGTGTGAATGCTATTGAAGGGCGGGTCTTGCCTAGAAGTTGCGTGGGTTCCATAATAACGCGTCGGTGTCACACGTCTAATGTGTGGTGGGGCGGCCACAGGTAACGATATGCAGTGAGTGGCGTATCTTCAGGGCGTATCTACGTCCATTTATGGCCAACTGTGGGAGTAGATATGAGGCTCATGCACATGCTCCCAGTTCCACAATGATTGAGATTAATAAAAGAGAACTGGGTGTATGTGTGAATCTAATGAAAATAGTATGTATGCATATTTCTGTTATTGTGTGTACACAGAGTTTTATGCACATGGCCCCAGGACACTCCTTAGTCTTCTCCTGACTCCCTCAGACAAAATCAGCGCCCTCACAACAGCCCTATCACAGTTGTTTTACATTTTCAATCTGCCCCATTAAAAGTTTGCCAAAGTACCTATTAGCAGTTCCTGTTTGCAATGTACCCATGAATGTACAGACAGACATTGAATTACTTTGATACAGAAGAGAATTTTAAAATGTGATGATTCTCAGGCAAGTTCTGGAGAGCATATTGTTCCTACTATTTTTAAGTGGGTCTATTGCCATTCACAGAAATAATGATATCCTTACACAGCATAAGTCACACTGAATCAAAGAATGATTTGGGCGCAAATTGCGTCCATGAGCCACTGCTGCAGCTCCGTCTGCTGACCATGTTAATAAGTGGGTCAAATCTGTGGGCCAAACTACAATAACTAACTTACAGTTGCACTTTCACGTCTCACAGTATCTTTGCTTTACGTCCCTCCCTCTGCCCCCCCCTTCATCTGTCTCTCACAGTTTGAACACCTCTGCCCTACGCTGCAGATCAGCCGAGGTGACAGCTGCTGCATGAGGGTAGAATGCCATATACTGTATGCATATTTGTTCAACAAATTTACCATTACTTTTCATACTTGTACAACAATATAATGCATCTACACGTTCAAGATAAACTGTTAATATTTTTGTCAAATTTTCCTAACATCAAGGGGTGACATGTTGGCAGGTTTTTGTAATATTGTCACTATTCAGGTATTACTATCTACCTGTGAGACTATAAAACATTTTAGCACAGGAGTCGGTGCACAAGGAGCAGGTAGGGCACTTCAGCCATTGTACAAAGAGAACTGGATACAAAGTTTGAGGTGGAGCCCCATTCATACCTATGAGAGTTGCTCAGTGGTTTAACTTGCGCGTATAAAATTACCCACGTGATCAGCCCTGTTTCTGCACTGTGTGCCCATAAAGCAGGCGCACTTAAGCCTTCAGCCAGCTGAGTCAGCTACGTCTGGTTAAGTGCTCCGTTACCTTGAATGGGAATCAAATGATTTAGTCTTGCGGCTCTTCTAGACTTTGCAAATGTTATCTTTTTTGCGGGGGTTGTGACACTCAAAATATATCCACTAATTTACAGATGTCTCTTTCGCAATGTAAGTCTATGGGAATTTTTTTTTTTTTTTTTAAAGTCTTGCAAGCTTGCACATTATTAATCCGCCATCGGAATAAACAATCTTAAAAACTAGGCTTTTCTCATGTCACATTTAGCTAAACATCTTCATCATGTTCACAGTGAATTAAAGATACTGTGAGTTTTTAAGGTGAAAAATAGCTTAGTTCAGAAAAGATTTTTAGTTATAGTACAATGTTCCCATGATCTTTACAAGCTCATTGTACTGAGGTAGGTGCCATTATGGCTGTCAAAATGTCATATTCAGGGTTTAAATAATATAATAAAGAAAGGATAAAGAGGCGTAGACAGAAAGTACCATACAGTATACTCCTCACTGAATTGATTCAGAACATTCTTTGCTTGTTAATACCAGTATACTTGCTGTGATTCAGATTAATAGACACCTTTTCACCTCAATCCTAATTAACAACTTTATATTTTGTCACCGACAACAATGAGATTTATAATCACTGATCACCGTGAATGTACAGAAGACACAAACATAAAAGTTACTTGCTGTGTTTAATGGTGCATCTGAAAAACATTGTTTATGCACAACATGACCCCCACCCAGAGCAAAGAGACATTCAGGCAGCAGACTGTAGATGCTACCTCGCCTGTGTCCATGCAGTACTGTGCTCTGGCTGTGAGTACACGCAGCATGGTGACAAACATGATCCAAATGGTTTATGGAGGCAAGAATTTAATTGCTTGAATTAAAGCTCAAGGCAAAGTCTAAATGAAAATATCAATGGACCGTGCAGCCTCCAATCAGATCTCAGCACCTCTTACAAACACCAGGCAAAGGGTTATATGTTTTGCTCGAGGGCACTTGAACAGAAATACACTCACTGCACTTCCTGTGGGGAACTATGCTCTCACATTTGTTTTGACTTTAACACTGAATCAACTGACTGCATGTCATTTTAAAGGGGCACTCCAACAATATCAATACAAAGTTCATTAGTTTATCTGTCACAAGGAGCAATACACAGCAAGTCGTATCATGTATTCTGAAAGATAATAGTTGGCTCTGAAGTGAGCTTCCCAATGTCTGAAAAAAGAACCCAGATGATGCTAGTGCTGCTAATCCCTTAAAGAAGCAACACTTAGTTTGCAGCAGCCATTTTTAGCTCCTTGTTTTTTGTTTTTGTAGATTTTTGTAGATGGATCTGAGACCAGCGAAGGCTATTAGAAGCACTTTTACGGTGATGGCTGAGCGTTGCTGCGCAGCCTCAAACTGAGCGTGACGACGTAGATGTGACGTGAGCAACGTGTCTGAACGTTGTAAGTCTTCTGGTAGCTGTGCCAAGAGAAATCTCAATCATTCCCAATCTTGCAGAGACGGAGAGCGTAGGTGTATATGTAAGGAGATAACATAGGCACAGGCTAATTATTGCTAACTAAAATGCTAGTTAACATTAGTAATTAAACTTAAACAGCTAATGTAAGTCTTAACTGCCTGCAAGTTTCTCCTGTACTATACGGTAATTCCTTTACTATGCGGCAGTCAGTCGCGTGGTTATGACACAATCGTTAGCCTATTTTTACAAAAACGTCTGCTACGGAGCCATAACGTGAGGTACAAGGTAATGGAGCCTTTTATACATTGTCGTGTTTCTTTAGAAATAAACAATGGGCAAATAGTCTGTAAACGCTTCAGATGTAAAGTTATTGGCTGTCAAAGTGACGCCAAAATGAATGGCAGTCAATGGAATGCTAACGGCGGGTGATTGTTAGCATCAAAATGGCTCCATAGGAGTTACGCTTTGTGGTGGCTCGCTTACCCCCTTGTTTAGTACCCTTTGTCTCCCATACAAGATGTTTAAAGATGTTACCTTGAGCTTTGTGAAATTATCGCGGGCATTTTTTTTCTCCATTTTGTTTGCCGTTTCATGAGAGAGCTACAGATTGTTAAAGAAAACAGTTGTAAATTGGTAAAGAAATGATGAAAGTTAATGATAAAGTTGTTTTGGACTTTTACTTTCTGCGCTGTAGTTGTCAGATATTGCTTAATGCAGCTTTAAGTCTGTAAATCTACTCGTTGGGGACAAAAAGATGTCGAGCAAATGCAGAGTATCTGTGGTTGAAGAAGCGGTCAGCAGTGTGAAAGCAGCACTGTTTGAAGTAATTTAGCTTTATGCCGCTACGCTTGGTGCAGCGTTTCTCCGTGACTGATCCATTCCAAAGGAGGTAAATGTATACCGCACCCTCCCATGGCTCGCTGCGAGAGGCTCGCTGTGGTGGGGATAGCTTTGTAATGGCAGTGTTCATTTTGTGTGTGTGTATATGGGCCCGTGCATGTCTTTGAGTGAGTGTTTGCGTGGATGTGGGTCTGTGCCCATGTATGTTTGTGCATGCATGTGTACCCTTGTGTCCTGCCAACTGTTGTATATTCAGTCTAAAGGGAGTGTGTGCATCTCCAAAGCCACATTCATGGAATAATGTCCTGCAGGGCAGGCAGGTGTCTGGATCTGGCTGAGAAGAAAATGCCCCACTGTGGTAATAAGTGTCTTCCTTGTTGGAATAATACTCAAGACTTAAAATGATTGGAATGATTCAGACTGGCCTGCATGGTCTGCTGAGCTCCCACTCACCACAGCATGAAAATATAGTCTGCAGCAGCACAGTGAGAAATGTTATGGTTTCACTCTGTTGTGACTTTGTGTGTGTGGGTAGGGGAGGCAATGAAAAAGGCCTCACACAGAGCCTGGCTAGTAGAATTACCCCTGGAGAAATTAGCACATAATGTTTGCAAATTATAATTCATAATGTTCTTTTAAAGGCTTGTTAACGCCGTGGTTGGCAGTTTTAAGAAAAAACGGCTCCACAGAGAGCGTAGAGTGTCATTAAAGAGTTTACACGCAGGCTGTTTAGTACAGATGTACCTCAGAAAGATGTGTCAGCTACTCATGCTTTTGTCTGGGTGCTGTGTCCACAAACAATGATCTGAACTTCCAGATAATTCACATAGCAAGTGGCGTACTCCAGATATGTAGACACAACTGGTGAAAAATATGGCATAATTGAGGTCATGTCATGATGTTTTGCAGTCATTTCAGTGTTCTTTGGAAAAAAAAAAGAAAAAAATATCATGCATAATCATGCATTCATCAATGAGTCATAAATGTATTAATGGACAAAAGAAGCGTGAGAAGTATGCAGCAGACAAAGCTCACTCTCACTGCTTCCCAGTCTATCTACAGTAATGCATTTGTGGAACCCTTTCATATTTCAATTATAATATATAATGTGTATTAATTTAAAGCAGAAATCAGGCTCTGAATAATGAATGGTCTTCTGTCGATCAAAAGCACACTTCTCAGAGTTGTTGTAACTTTCCATTCACCTTCTAAAACGTTTGAGCTGCCACTCAATATATTCCATGTACACAGAGCTGTGTCTGGCGGAGATGTTTGTTCCTGACTGCAGTTGACCTGTAAGACTGCACAGATTTTGTAAAGCTTTCTTAATCTGCGAATATGTAGTCCTTTGTCTTGTAGGCTGTTAAACCTTCGATTAACAATTAAATGAATCTAATTGGCAGTTTCATACATCAGTGTTTGCCGTTATTTTTAAATAACACCATATCCATTCCAGTGTCATGTCCATGAACAAGTGAAGATCACGTTGTCGATAGCCTACCGGTTACATACAGGCTCGGTAATGAACGACACGGTAACGTGCTGGAGATCCGGTGTTTTTAGCTGAGCTAGAAAGAGAGTATTCGGTTAAAAACAGATCAGTGATGCTGTTCTGCCCTCATTGTTCTCCATGAAGTTAGCTGGAAGTGAATGTAGCCCCGGTATGTTTTTATGTGGAACTGAAATGATCTCTTAGTGTCTCCATCATTTCCTGTTCTAGCTGTAGCTAGTCTGTGTTACAACTGCATGACCTGAGATGTCTGCCAGGGAAATCACGGCACATATGATTACGTTTATGTTACAAGGTAGACAATCCTTTTTCATCATTGACGCGAGGAAAAGTATCATAGACGTCGTTCTAGCGTTATGCACAGCCATGCTATAGTTAGCCAAGCAAGTAGACACTATAAAACTTCTAATTTACACAAATAGGCAGAATTAGCTGTTGAGAAGAAAGCAGGCAACTTTGGCGTCCCTTTTAAAATCCTTGCTCCTCATCAGCTCTTTCCATCTTGGAAAAGCCACTCCAATATTAACTTTGGTCGCGTTGCTTTGCCTGTCACGTTGTCATTTTAATTTCCTCGGCGACTCAGTTACATGTCCTCTATAATAGACGCAACGGGCTTTCAAATCTTCCGGCAGTGAGTCACAAGTAATCTTCTCCCCCTCCCTCCCTGGCATTCGTCACAGTCAGTGCCACTGAGTGAAAAGCGCGAAATGCGGAGCAGTATAGCCTGTATGTCCCTTACGGGCTACCGTATTTCAAGATGGTGCATGGCTATGGAGCGTCTACCCCAGTTCATGTAAGTGCAAATGTAAAATTTGAAGCCAGTAGGAATACTTAGAATTGATGGTGGTGGTCTATATTCATAAAAAAGGACAAGTTTGTGAAGGGCAATACAGATTTTAATAATAAACTACAAATGTTACACACTGGGGCTTTAAGTGCTGTGCAGTGGAGAGAGACTTTATTAAAGTAGTTGTAGTAGTGTTCAATTAAATTCTTATCTTCTTTTTATGATCTTAGGGCTCCCCCAACCCCTGCTTGTAGGTAAGCAAGTTAGCAGGGCTGACCTTCCAAATTCAAGCTTTCTAGGTACGCTAGTATTTTTCAGCCCGCTGACCCTTGAAGGGGGCATGACACCAGTTTCCTTAGACTGAGATTTAATTCAGCCAATTAGATTATTTCTGCCTCCAGTGTAGCTCTGCCTCCCAGAAGTATGTTGTGCGTAACTGAAGTCAGTCGGCATTATTATCAGCTCCTTTTACAACCAAAACAGATACAACTAAGTTCTCAAATAAATCCTTAACCTTGACACTCTTTGACGAGCAGGGACAAGGGATGTTTTTGTCTGACTATGTTATGTTGTTTCTGTTGGGTCAGCTGTCACATTACATACAGTAGATAGATAGATTTTTCCGTAGCACACTCCAAGTTGTTAAAGAAAAATGTAGTGTTACATTCCAAATGCTACATGCCTCTTGGAAAAAACATTGCTTTGAGTAATGAAATCTGTAGTCAACAAACACAAATGACTCCCCAAGCAAATAATGTTGTTAGCAAATAATTTACAAACCCCAATGTTGTGTAAAACGTAAATAAAAACAGAACACAATGATTTGCAAATCCCTTTCAACCTATATTACATTGAATACACTACAAAGACAAGACATGTAATGTTCAAACTAGTAAGAGTTTTTTGCATATATTCACTCATTTTGAATTTGATGCCTGCAACACGTTCCAAAAAAGCTGGGACAGGGGCATCGTTACCCAGGGCTCCAGACTGCGAAAAATTTGAGTGTGCGACTAAATTTTACATCCAGTCACACATGTGAAACCAGTAAATTTGCCCCCCCCTTTTTTTTAACACATTAAACATGGAAGGGGCACATCAATGAATCTAGAATGGCAGGCCAATGAGTGTGAGAAGGATAGGGAATGGCCACTGTAAGTGGATAATGTGTGGAGGGGGAGGGTCCTAGAGATAATCGAGCGCATCTGAACAATGAGCAAGCAAACTATTGACTCGTTCTTCCGACCTGCGGCTAGTCTGCAGTGTCACAGTCGGATGATGATTCAGAGTCAGAGGTTCGTGTGGCGAAAAAGGTCCGAACCCACCATTTTCGGGAAGACTGGCTGTATGAATTCAGCTTGTTGAGGTACTGTAAGGAGACAAAGTCCATGAACTGCGAATGTTCCAGTCGCTACCCCAGAACTGCGGGGAACACAAAGTTTGCCGACAGTGCAGGCACTTCTCAGTTTAAGCACAATACACTAGTTAAACACAATCTTAGCCTCAAGCGTAGGGTATGCCGTGACATGTTAATAAATAAAAAAGCAACGCCACTGCCGGTTGCTTTTAGAAGACAAGAGGCTGCAAATCAGAGCGCAGATGAGGCAGAGATGATGTTGAAATGAGCCTCCTAGTGGAACACAGGAGGCTCTGCTCTAAGGGGGAGTGAGTAAAGGCACAAGTTGTTTAGGCCTACTTGTTCTAGTGTAATGTTATTGGCCAGTGCCCCTAATGTTCACAAACATTTGTTAAGTAGTGTTTTTAACTGTGAAATGACCGAAAGGTTACAAAGCACTTAATTACTAAGCTCTTCACTCTTCACACATGCTCCGATATGCACACTGTTTACCTTTTCCTGTACGGAACAGCGCGAGGCTACAGCTAGCCTTCAGTAACGCTATTACTGTACAAGGCACAGACACAATTCTGCCCGTTTCCATGTAGTTAGCTACATAGTCACTGATATGGTCATAACCACTACAGTGCTCAATTACCTATTGCCATTACCATGCACATATTTCTGAACAAGAACTGTTTTTAATGCATTGAGTTAGTTTATACATGTCCAGAGAGTCCAGACCAGGGTGTAAGTTCTGCATACGTATATAAATCTGTTTTTTGGTCTGGTGCAGAGGCATTCCTAATTTCCTCCCACATGGGCTGCAGCTCCTAAAACTCATTATTGAATCAAAATAAAAATTTCCTCTGTGAAATGAGCCTGTGACATGTTTTGACTCCACCCCTCAAAGAATCAGAATCGAAAATCAAAAAGAACCAAAATCGAAAGGAAGAATCGGAATCAGAATCGTTCAAATCAAAACGATGCCCAACCCTAGTGCAGAGATTTCTCCAGATTCTCTGAATCTTTTGATGATGTTATCGATGATGATACTTGCTGTTGTATGTAAACACCTAATGTGTGTTTTCACATGCATATTAATCAAATCCAAATCTAATCTTTGCCAGGAGAAGGGTAAAAAATGAATGACCATCTGGCTCAGAAATGTTTAATCGCTGGTGTTGCAGTCGGGGGAGGAGGAATTCTTTAGTCCTCCGGGGCTCCAGGTCTTTGGATGTCCAGGGGTCTTCTAGGGCTTTTCCGTAAAAAGATCAAAAAGGAAAATTGTGTAGCACACAATTCTGGGCCCTGTAGAAAGGCATTCTCTATGAGCCTCTCCCCACATCAACAGCTATTCATTCTAGCATCTTTTAAGGCCTTCCTCACGTGAGGGCCCTGGGTACTCAGTCCCCTTTCCACCCCCAGTTCGACACCCCTGCTTCCATGATAAATACTAGGGCTGTCAGTTTAACGCGCTATTAACGGCGTTAACGCAAACCCATTTTAACAGCGACAATTTTTTTAACGCACGATTAACGCATAGAGAGAGCAACGGGATCTGTTGGATCTGTTAGTCCATTTCTTTAACTGTCTATGGCCACACCATGTCCCGCCCTACGAAGCAGTCGAGTGGTTAGGATAGCGGATTGGTCAGGGGATAGGACCTGAACAAATGGGGTTACGTTACCTTGGACGCCTGGCCAATAGTAGTGATTGAAGAGCGGGTCGCAGACCGCAAACAAAACAGACACAAGCCGCGGACGGTTTGGGCTTACGAGCCGCATAGCTTGTAGGCTCGTGACGGCGATTAGCTTCGGAGCGAGCGAGTAGTGACTCTACAGTCAGTGAGAGAAACAAAGTGTCTCCCCTGTTCTTTCTGACCACGGTGGGAAACCTGGAGCAGGAGAAGTTAACCCTCTCCTTGATTTTACGTTGTTTACGGAGAAGGACAACCAGGAAATGAGTCGGGGGAAACCATAGTCGCTATGACAACGAGTCATGCTCGCCTCAGGCATGAGGCAGTACTATCTGCAATGGAAAATCGAGGTAACATTAAAAATCGAGGTGTTACATTATGTGACAGATTATTAGCTCCAAGTGTGAATGTTAGTGTGAAATTAAACACTGCGTATATGCCAATGTTTTCAATTAAAAAAAAAACATTTGCACAAAGCAGCTGATCCACTTTTCCATGTTGATAAGAGAATTAAAATGAAAAAATATGACATAAAAAGAAATCAAGGGACATTTAGAATAGATAAAAATGTGCGATTAATTGCGATTAATCGCGAGTTAACTATGACGTTAATGCGGTTAATCGCAATTAAATATTTTAATCGTTTGACAGCACTAATAAATACATTTAGAGAATTTACAAGACTTCTAAGCTGTTTTTGAAACCGTTCCCTCCTTCACTCACTCACTATTGCCTATATAGTGTTTATTAACAAGTGAACTATATAGGGAACGACCAAACGAGTCCTTCTGCTTCTTTTTCTCCTCTGGGAAAACACAACCATTGTGCATTGTGGTATACTAGAGTAAAATGTAGGATACATCGTACTGTATGTACACTCAAATTAGCTGTGCACTGTGGGTATTTTATAGTGGACTATATAATGAATGAAATTAACCGCTGAGAATTCAAACACCTCTACAAAATGGCGAACACACTATATAGTGGACTATTTAGGATAGGAAACGGTTTCGAACACACCTCTAATCTCGTTCTAAGCACATTTTCGTGTTAACAATTAGTACCAAATATACTCAAATGGCAGCATGCAGTCTCATATCTATCTAGTGGTTTGTGACGTGAAACCAGGGTGCGATTTTCCGTGGGGGATGTGCGGGATTTCCCCCTTTCTGGTCTACATATCCCTGCCTCTGCTGAATTGTTTTTATCCCCGGTGGGGACGAAATGTATTCCCCCCCCTCAAAGTGATCAATGCTACTTCACCAATAGACCTTTATATACCTAAAATAGAAGTATTTTAAACTAAGTAAAGTGCTGTAACGTGAACAGTAGGGCTGCAGCTATCAATTATTTTAGTAATCGAATACTACCGATTATTCCACCGATTAATCGAGTAATCGGATAAGGAATACTTTTGTTTTATTAAAGAGCAATAATATACATAATAGTTAATAGTTTAATTTTCAGAAAAGCAACATTTTTTCTTGCCTACATTGCTTACAATATCATCTCTCAAAAAAACTAAACATATTTAATGCATTTAAGTGCCATATTACATTGTTTTTAAAGAAAACATTTTCTGAAATGCAATAACAACCTCAAACTAAGGCATACATTAAACATACATGAACATGACCTTAAGTTGTGCAACTTAACTACAAGTTTCAACCTGAGACTGATCTGTATATAGGCCTATATGTAAATATTAGTTATACTCAACCTATTTTCATTTATATATTTGATTACAATGCTACACAGCTCTGTTAGACTTATGCTAGTAGATCGTTGAGCTGTTTCTCCGTGAAGAGAGAGAGTGAGAGAAAATGGTGCGCAACAATCAGCTGTTTTTCCGAAGGGAGAGTCAACAAGTCGGCTCTTTAGATCAAATTGTGGTCACCGCTACGTATTTTCTTGTCTTTGTTTTTGGTAGTTGTGTTTGTGTAGTTTCATCGTCCATAAGACTCTGTGATTTACTTTTGTTCCGCTTCGTGGAATGAATGATTAAAGGTATAATGGAGGATTTTCCCGAATTTTAGAAAAGAACCGCACTCTCCACTTTTTGAAAAAATGCACATGCGCAACACCCTACCTGCTCCCCCTATTAAACGTGTGCACAAGAGAGCATGCACAAGCCTAGTTCTCCTCGTGTATGCTCTGTTTACAAGTTGCTGTCGGCATGGCTCTACAAGCCTACTTTCCAAAAGAAGATTTGCACTTTTTCCACTATGTCAGACTCGCCACCGGTAAGTGGAAATCTATTTACAACAAGCATCTCTATAGCTAACTTTAGCATGCTACAGGCCAACAAACAAGCTATCGCCGAGAGCGGGGAGGCAGCGGTCAGAGGCTTTTCTATTCTGTCTATGGTCGGAGGCCGTGGCCGTCTGCTCGCTGACCTGTCACGGCACATACGTCGGCCTTACGTAAACATATCCCAGAATGATTGACAACTAGGAGGACCAATAGTCTTGATGATCCACCCGGAAAAAGAAAATCCTCGACTATACCTTTAAGTTAGACTCGATGTTTTCTGTTGAAATGCTGAAGCATTGACGTCGTGTTATTATTGTGGTAAGCTAGCTCCATTTTGCAGTAGACACACTGTACAGAGTTTTCATTTTAATTACGTTGGAACTGATTCCAAACTTTGGACACTTTCTGTCGTTTTCTCCAGCCTGTCTCTTCTCTTAGTCCCTCACTATTTACGCTGTCTTTCTTCATTTTGTAATCTGCGCCTTCATTTTTCATGGCATGTGTTGCCAGCAGCGTCAACCCGGTGTGCGACAGTAATAATCATCAAGTTGATAACATTAATTAAACAAAGCTTCGAGGCAAATCATTTTGCATCGAGGATTTTTAGTAATCGAATTATTTGAGTTACTCGAGGAATCGTTTCAGCTCTAGTGAACAGTCTAAAGTGCCATAGAACGATAACATTTGTCAGTAGGTGACTGTGAGCCGGCTACAGGCACCGCCAGATGACGGTCCTTTCAGGCGCCATGGTGGTTGAGTTTAGCCAAGAAAAAGTGAGCGTCATGCAGGGATGACAGTTAAGTTTAGGAACCAAAATGACTAGTTAAGTTTAGGAAAAGGACTGTGGCTAAAACGCTCCTGAGGAACAAACGAGCGCTTCCTGGGTGAAAGTATTTAATTTTCGGCTCTCCGGCTTGAAAGCGCTATGTTTTATGTTGACACCACGTTGTGCTGTTTCATTTTGAGATTATTGTCCATTGAAGTTTATAAATAAGTGTTTTGGCATGGCTGGCCGAATGGCTCTATATATCCATGGTACACACACACACACACACACACACACACACACACACACACACACACACACACACACACACACACACACACACACACACACTCACTCACTTATAATATGATTTGAATAATGAGAACTCCTAAACCGACGCAAGTGAGTCGTTCTGGGACATATTTGGAGTCCGAGACACAAACAATACTGTCGCCTCCCCTTCACCTCCCGCTCCGAGGGTGGAAAGTGTACACCCGTCTTTGACCCGTGGTATACAGTCAATGACAATAAATCAGGCCAGTTGTCGGGATAGGAGAGACAGCGGAGGACGTCGTCGTGCTTCAGCGCTCAGCCCTCTGGATCGCCGGGTTACATTTGCTCAGTGATGTGGTCAGACTAAGGAAATAAACAAATAAAATATCACCGCCTGCCTGGCCTAAATTGTTATTCCATCTCCCAGCTTTCTGATGTTTTTCAATTCTGTCCCCGCTGACAGAATAAAGCAGTGTTTTCTCATTCAATTATGCAGCAGCTGAAACCGCTCAGGAGAGGAAGAGGAGGAACAACAACATTATGTATTGGGCTCCAGAGGACAGCCCAGTTATCTCCACTGGTAATGACAACATGAGACTCCACTGATAGCATTTTTTAGCATTCGTTTTATCCGTGTGTGTCCCTGCCATGGCCTGTTGCGCCACATATATTTTGAACTATTATTTTCCTCTGCAATGTGTGAAGCTCTTGCCCCAAATCCAATAAGATGTATTATTTACTGTCTTCCGAAGGAGTGGAAATCCGTGAAGGCCCTAAGCTTCTCTCTTCTGCACCATGTGGTATGTGCTTAGAATATCACTACGGAGAGGATGGCAAGTGTTTAATACTCAACTACGACTTGGATCACTTATTAATGAGGGAATGTACAAAATACACAAAGCCTGCTGTTGCTGCAAGACCGAGAACACACTAGACTCAGATGATTACTGAATAATAAATAAAATAAAACAATCAATAAATTATAGTCCTTGTTGCTTCAATTCATTCCTCCATCAGTGTGGTGCCTCTGACTGCCATTGTAAGCCTCTTTCACACATTAACTTACTGGGAGAACCTTTCAGGCACCGCTAGTGATTTTAACTACTGACACATGCACTACTTTCAGGAACATTTTCATCTTGCGCCTTTTCATACAAGCCGTGGCAATGCCGGAATAGATGGGGCAAGGGACAGTCCAGCAGATAGCGATACTTATTGATGCCAACCGGGATAAAACTTAACAGAAGAAGAAGATGGGGCAAGGCCGGATGTACGTGAATGCGGCAGAAGACGTCTATTATTTTCAGCAACATGGCCGATACCACTGTCCTTGTAACGTATTCACTATTCAAGTGTCAAATTCAACTTTATAGTCAATTTCTGCAATATGTGCCAGACGTTCAAAGTAATCAAAAATAAGTTTATCTCCGACCCACGGTGCAACAAGTACAGGTACGAGTATAAAGATAAAAGATAAGTAATACAATAAAGATGATGAAAAAAAAAGTAAAGTTTGCGATACGTCATGTTTTTTCGTCATCTACTTGAATCAGAAATTTGATACATTAAAAGGAACATTAAAAGAGCGTTGAAGTCTTGTGTGGTCTAGTCAGCATCTTGTGATTGGTTGCTCGTTCCACGTGCTTGTCCCTGCAATATTACTGCTTTCATTCACAACACAGCCGTGCTGGCATTTTACCTGAAATATTACTAGGTCTTAGGTAGGGGTGGCACGGTTCACAAAACCCACGGTTCGGTTCGTATCATGGTTTTCGGTTCTGTACGGTTCTTGTTATTTTTTCTTTTAATCTTTAACACTCCAGAAATATACTTCAGAATATGATATATAGCTTAATTATCCACAATGTAGGATACAGTATTAAAAAATAGTTACATCATGTAATCATGCACAAACTGAATTTGACTTGACTTTAAAGTGGCCATATTATGCTCATTTTCAGGTTCATAATTGTATTTTGAGGTTGTACCAGAATAGGTTTACATGGTTTAATTCTCAAAAAACACCATATTTTTGTTGTACTGCACATTGCTGCAGCTCCTCTTTTCAGCTCTGTTCAGGTCTCCGTTTTAGCTACATAGTGAGACATCTCACCTCTATACCATCTTTGTAGGGATTCGCACATGCGCAGTAGCTAGGTAAGAATCACATCAGCTAGCTAGCTTTTTTCTCTAACTTCAAGGCAGATTTAGCCGGGAGACTTCTTCTAAACAGGGCGCACTTCCAACTTTGCATGGAATACCTTCAGAAAAGGGACATTGAACAGGGACATGTAAGTAGTTCTTGTGTAGATTGTGGTGATTATGGTGTGTTGTAGCAGTGTTTTCCATTGAGAACGAGGGGGCTAACCACTAGCATGCTAGCGCTAGCACCTCGTTTTGGCTACGGACATAAAAAGCCCAGCCGATTTTGAACAGCTCACCCGGAAACTGAAGGCAGGAATCATTCAGAAGCCCGTATCTCACTCAAAACAGCATGGATGTTTTTTTTCCAAGTTTGTATGCATGGGGAAGCACCAGAGACGCAAAATAACACCCAAATCCCAGAAAAAGATATTTTTTCATAAT
The DNA here is from genome assembly GCA_023631565.1 of Gymnocephalus cernua. Taxonomy (NCBI): domain Eukaryota; kingdom Metazoa; phylum Chordata; class Actinopteri; order Perciformes; family Percidae; genus Gymnocephalus; species Gymnocephalus cernua. The sequence goes on from CM042444.1 coordinate 21,402,022, forward strand.
ATGGGCAATTGGGCATTTTAAGTACATTGAGATCATCTCTGAGGAAAGCTAGGTGAGATTTTGATACAACAAGAGGGAAGACATTGATGATTTCAACATGCTTTTCTATTTGGCAAAAAAATGGAGAATGTGTATTGCCATCTACAGGAACTTGTGTCTTTTTAGCACACGAAGATTGAAATATTACAGAATATCAATTGAAATACCTTGCATTTATCAAACTGCCAACTTCAGTGTAGCTCTTACAAAAATGGTATCCTTTAAAAGAAAAAGAGAGGAACTCTTAAAGCTCCATCTTTTGAATAAGTCAGACATTTTTTTGTATAGGTCTTTAAAAATAAAAAGGAAACTTGTTTTGGGGAGAATAAAATTACTCTAGGCTGAGTTTTCCTAGTAACCTTACCAAAAAGGCTCAGGATGCTGCAAATGTTGGTATAATATGAAAATGGCTGATGGATTATGGATTATAAAATAATTTATTGAATGAATAAAATTTGAACATGTCTGTCAGTGGCTTGTTGATCTTTACATTGTTAGTTAATTTCCTATCCTGTCCTTGGCTGAGACACACATTCATACGGTTTGATAAAGTACTTATTGGACTTTAACTTATCATTGCACTTACAGTAACGAGCGTAGCTGTCCTCAATTTAGGTCATCCTGTACGTCTCATCTCCCGTTTTTCCCTGCATCCACCGTATGTGTTACACCATTCACACACATTCACACACTGTGGCCGAGGCTGCCGTACAAGGTGCCACCTGCTTGTCAGATAAACATTCACACACATTTACACTCCAATGCGCAGCATCGGGGGCAACTCGGTGTTCAGTGTCTTGCCCAAGGACACTTCGACATGGGACTGCAGGGATCGAATTACCAACCTTCCGATTGGCAGGCAACTGCTCTACCACTGAGCCACAGCAACTGTGTGAGCGCACATCAGTCGCGGGGGGAACTGAGCAGCCCGCCCACTGCAGAGGGTCGACAGGATTGAAACAGCAGCACATTTCAGCGACTTTAGAGTGAAAAAACATTACAGCGTACATTAATGTTAAAATGTATACAGGTTGGCAGGACGGTCTGAAGTTTTTGCACGGTCTTTCGCTGTACGTTTTGTTGGTAACTGTCTATGTCCATACCTCTTCTTTTGCGCGAAAGGGAAACGCACTGTCTGAGGTCACATATGGGCACAAGGCTACATTGCGCATGCGTCGAACCATGCGACGCACACACGCTCCGAACCGAACAGTTCGGATGTTTTTTCATGAACCGTGCCACCCCTAGTCTTAAAGGAGAACTCCGGCCAATTCTTACGTTAATCTTGCTAAATACAACTATGCGAGACCTGTCTATAGCAAAAACAATTAGCGGAATAGCAGCTACATAGACGGAGCTGCTGCAGCCAATGCCCACCGCTCCCACTTAGCTAAATGGCAGTTATGGGGGCATAAATGAAATAGTGCCTTTGTGTATCTTAACAGACACAAAATGCAATTAAAATGTCTGTGTAACATGAACAGGGCCCTTACATGACAACAAGATGCGTTTTCAACATTCACCTACCCTGTTAGCTGCTAGCTAGCTGTCCTCTGGGATGACTGAGTGTGTTCAGTCAGGCTTCGGTAATAATCATCATGCACCAGTCCCGTGTGTATTTGTAGCATATATATGGATATATATGATATATATCCATTTTGTGTGTGATCCATCTGGCGTTGGAGCACGGGACTGGTGCATGATGATTATTACTGAAGCCTGACTGAACACTCTCTCGTCCAAGACAACAGCTAGCTAGCTAGCAGCTAACAGGGTAGGTGAATGTTGAAAATGCATCTTGTTGTCATGTAAGGGCCCTTTTAATTGCATTTTTTGTCTGTTAAGATACACAAAGGCACTATTTATCTTATGCCCCTATAACTGCCGTTTAGCTAAGTCTTTCGCTGACTGACGGAGCTGCTGCAGCTAATGCCCACCGCTCCGGTGGGCATTAGCTGCAGCAGCTCCGTCTATGTAGCTGCTATTGCGCTAATTGTTTTTGCTATAGACAGGTCTCGCATAGTTATATTTAGCAAGATTAACGTAAAAATTGGCCGGAGTTCTCCTTTAAGGGTCGGAAATTGGCGCTACAGATTTCCCTGAATATCGATCCCCACTCCCATTCACACATGACCCCATGCAGGAACTGTCCCTGAACATTTCAGGGATTAGCTGCATGCGTGACAGGTGCTGTAGATTCCAGCCGTCACGCTCTTTATGAGTCCGGTAAACTCGCCACACTTCAACACAATCTGAAATATCATTAAATATTTGCTTCAGCTGACTCTATAGAGGGAGATTCATCCTCCCTTAATAAGGCGCTTTTGAAGTCAACATTACGTTTTTGTAATCTGTCATCTGCACAAAAAAACATTAGGATGTGACTTACAGGAGGAGGAAATGCCCAACTTTCTGCATATCACCCAAAATCATCTGGATGGAACAAACCCTAATAGCTAAACTGTCAGTTTGATGTTTGTCCTGTAGGCTGCTTTGCTAAAAACAATATTATTTTGGTTGCTGTCATAACGTTTCAGGGAAGTCCAGAATTTATTTATGTGGCTCAATGTGTAATAGTTTTCCAATGGTCAATGACAAGGATTTAATTAACTTGTCAAAAATCTTTTATTATATATTTACATTTTAACGATCTATCTATCTTTTTTAGCTGTCCCCACTGACTGAACACTGCTTCACATTTTGCCTTCTCTCTGCCTCTGTACCTTTTTTCTTGTACTCCAAATCTCTGGAGTTGAATTTAATGTATGCTTGTTTCTAAGTGTGTGCTTACACTAGCAGACATCATGAGACAAAGTGACAGGTACTTATTCATTTGAAATGAGTGCAGGGATACAAGGAGTGACAGCATGTGACGTGGCAGCTGTTGGAGAGAGAGCGGTGACTTAGCAACTACTTGAAAGTTGAGCTGAGTTCAACTTCATGCAAATAACCTGAGATGCATTGTAGTGGTAGACAGGTGAAGGGCAGAGTGAAGGTTTTATGCTGTAAAAATGCTTTTGACAAAGTGCTCATATTATGCTCATTTTCAGGTTCATAATTGTATTTAGAGGTTGTACCAGAATAGGTTTATGTTTAATTTTCAAAAAACACCATATATTTGTTGTACTGCACATTGCTGCAGCTCCTCTTTTCACCCTGTGTTGAGCTCTCTGTTTTAGCTACAGAGTGAGACATCTCACTTCTATTCCATCTTTGTTGGGAGTTGCACATGTGCAGTACCTAGGTAAGGACTACTAGCCAGTCAGAAGCAGAGTATGAGGGCGTGCCATGCTAGCAGCTAGGCGAGCATTATAACGTGTGTTACAAAGTGATGAGCGTTTGTCTTTGAAGTAAAGGCTGGACTACAACAGAGCTGTTTGGAGCAGTTTGTGAACAGTGTTTTCTGTTGGAAATGGTAAGTCCCTTTGGGGGGGACTTTGGGCTTTTTCACTTTGTAAACCTATAACATGCACAAAAAAGATATATAACATAATAAAGGAAATGGAAAAAGCATAATATAAGCACTTTCAATCGGTTACAAATTTTAAGAAAAGATGATTAATCAACAACATTCTTCAAAAAACTTCATATGAATGTGTTTTAGTTTAATACACCGTTTTCGATATCTGATCTGAGTAGGGCAGCAACTAACGATTATTTTCACGATTAATCCTTTGGTCTATAAAATGTCAGAAAATAGTGAAAAATGTCCATCCCAGTTCCTCAAATCCAAAGTGATGGTCTTAAAATGTCTTGTTTTGGCCCAAACCCTAAATATATTCAGTTTAATAAGATAGAAAACAGAAAAGAGCAGGAAATTGTCATATTTGGGAGGCTAAAAACAGCATTTTCTGGCATTTTTGCATGAAAAATTAATTAATCGATTATCAAAATAGTTGCGGATAATTTTTCTGTCAATCGACACATCGATAAGTTGACTAATCGTTGCAGCTCTAGAACTAAGCATGGTGTTACAGCTGTGTGTGCAGCTGTTGTGTTCACTATTGATTAAACATTTTTTATGGCAATGTAAAGAAGTATGAATTTGAAATAATGTTGGAAATTGTGATCTTTACATCAGGCGAGGCCATCTCTGCTGTAAAATGTTGCTGTGCACGGTAACTGTTGAAGTCGTTAAACACCTTCTCGTGAAATCTGAATTTAGAAGGCTAAGATGTACCCTTTTTATAGGAATGAGCGTAAACTCTGTGTACACATTTATTGCAGAAAATATAACGCTTCCCATACTTTCTTTAATCGACATTTTGAAGAAATGGTTCTGCAAAACATTCACTGGATAATGTATTTCATTTGTTTTCCCTACAGTATTCATTCGTAGCAGAGTATGATTAACGTCTTCACAGTTATGTTTAGCTATTCAAAACAGTTGAGTAATGTAAGGAAAAGATAATTGTCTGGCTTAAATATATAAAAAAATAAAAATAAATCAAAGTTGTCTTGAATTACGAGATAGGACGTGTTTATTTAAAAACAATATTTACCTAACCTTAAACTAAGTCTACCTACAGTCACAGTACCTACAGTTAACTCAGGAGTCTACGTTATCAAAGTCCGGTGCTTTGAATGCCCACCATCCCTGAACGCCTCTTACAATGTTTGTGCGGTACAACAAGGTCACACCTTGACTTGAAAAAATGTTGCCAGTGAACCTAATCCATGCATCAATAAATTCCCTTGAAAATACACTTGACCAAACAAATGAGCAGTATATCAATGTTTTTCTTACAGACAAGGTGCTATGGCTAGAATATGTGCATTTCAAAGTAAAAGGATGTAGGTAAATAGTTTAGTTTGGATGGGTCGCAATTTAATGCGCTCACACAAAAAGAATCCTTGGTGGATAAAGCATCATTGATACACACCAAGAGCGGAGTCCGTTTTAACTGCTGCGGTCCAGGCATCGACTCTTCACCGTCGACCCTCCACCCCCCCACTCAGCAGGAGCTGATGATCCTGGCAGCAACAAATCACATTTTCTCTCATTAGTAAATTACTTAATTATTCCACCTGACTGCTCTCCCAACCTTCAAGAAATCAGCTTTGCCGCGAATAATTCACTATTTCTGCACTTCTGGAATGGGGGAATGCAATTTGTTAACACCCAAATAAGATTGATTAACAAGTCTTAACCAAGAGACGTCCCCGGCAGATTAAAAGAGGGCCACACATAATGTCTGCGTGCAGTCGGTGAGAAAACCCTTTTAATTAACCATACCTATAGGGGGGAAGAGAATACCATCCACTGAATTGGATGTGTTCAGGCGTTGGTGTGATGAACAATTGTTTTTTATTTGATACCATTTACACCACAGCTCAGGAGAAGCAGGGTTGGTTCTCTAAGCCCAGTTTCTCCAGGCATTACAGCAATCTATTTCCTGCTTGTACCTCCTAGAGAAACCCAGGATGCTTAACAGTTGACAGTGATCATTCACTGGGGAGACTTTTACTGCAGCTGCTAATTAAATATTTTCCGTAACAACGCCTCACATCCCGCAGGCCTGCTGCAGCGCAAGGAGGAATGGTGAGAGAGTTAGCTTAGCTGCAGCAAACAGCAAACACAAGCGTGGGTTGTTTGCTGTTGGTGTGCTAATGCAGTACCTGCTGTTTCGAACACTTCCAGAGGGATATATTGAAACCAAAGTCAATATTTATGAGTATTGCTGCTGGGGGCTCTTCCCTAATGGCATATGGCTGCTGAGGTGTCCGTGCAGAGTGGTGATGCCCCAGGCTGGCGGCGATGAGTTAGAGAGAGAGAAGGAGAGAGAGGAAGTGTGTTAGAGTGTGTGTGTGTGAGAGAGAAGGGGGGTGAGAGCTTCTTACAGTACATACTGGCCTTTGTAATGGTGCTGCTGCAATCTTCTCACATGGCTCCAGGATTAGAAATGTATTCAGAGAAGAACGATGTGTTTATCTGTCTGGGTATGTACTCAGCTGAAGACAGACCTTTTGCTCCACTTGCATACTATAATAATATAAGTGTCTGGGGTATACTGAATATTTACACTGGAAAAATACAAAAGAAAGTATTCTTAAAAATGGCAGCATGGGTGCATACTAAAGTCACTCTTTTTTTTCCCCTTAACTTTTTCTTTCCCCCCTTTCTCTTTAGTTTGTTACGGCAAATGAAGTTTACGCCATTACCATCAGATTCTGCAACTAATGACCATTATCATTATCTAATAATCTGCCAATTATTTAGATTTATTCAAATTGCTCGTTTTATAAAATGTGGATAAATCCATGGATTTGGACAAGAGTTGGGCCTAGTCCACACATACACAGGTATTTTTTTTTTTTTTAAACTTCCATGTGTTTTGGCCTTTCGTCCACATGCAAACAGCGTTTTAGGTCACTAGAAAACTCCGGCCAGGGTGAAGACTTTTAGAAATGCTGCGTTTGTCGTGTAGACAAGGAAAACAGAGTTTTTAGCTTGTAACGTCAGTGTGCCATTTTCAACTATGTGAGGAGTCACACATGAGGCGAGATTTCTTGCAGTAGAAGACATGACCAACATTTTAATAAAATTAGAGTTAATTGTGTGGAACTAAGGCGTCAGAATCTAAAATATTCTGCCTGGCTACTGCACGCATGAAGGACTGTCTGGAAGACGAGCTAAACCTTTCATTTAATGAGTTAGAATGGAATAGGATATGCCAAAATCAAAGAAAGCTGTCAAGGGTATAACAGTAACTGTGATTTCAAATCTTCAGTCACTTCTTCTGGACACCATCTAGATTACATCGATAACACAGCAGACTACTTTAGAGGGTACATTACCCCATGCTCTCTGGCAATGCCCTAAGATCCAAGACTTTTGGGAAGTCCACAACTGTATAAAGGAGATCACTAACAATGACTTTGAATTCTCTCCCAGGTTATTTGTGCTCGGTGACCCATGAAAGACTGTGGAGATGCAGCACTCATCCAAACTGCCATAATGGTGAGTAGACAGACTTTATTGAGGGGATTGGAAAATGCACAAGCTCCCTCTTGGCGGGAGAGGTTCATAGAACTTGGAAAAGTGGCCTCATATAAAAATACTTTTGTATAGAAAGACCGACAGATGCGAAGATTATATCTTAAAGGAAGATTATATCTTAAAATGACACTACGCATAAATAATAATAATGCTCCATTCAATATCTGTATGTTTGGTGTGTAGTTTTAATATGTAATTTCTTTCGTTTTTAAATCCATTATTATCATTATCTACTGTATTAAGTACTGTTTTTCAAAACTAGGGCTGGGCAATATATCAATATTATATCGATATCGTGATATGAGACTAGATATCGTCTTAGATTTTGGATATCGTAATATCGTGATATGACATAAGTGTTGTCTTTTCCTGGTTTTAAAGGCTGCATCACAGTAAAGTGATGTACTTTTCTGAACTTGCCTTTTCCCCACTTACACATTATATCCACATTACTTATTTATTTAAACTCTAAGTGTGAAGATATTTTGTTAAAGCACCAATTGTCAACCCTAGAATATCGCAGCAATATGTATATCGAGGTATTTGGTCAAGAATATCATGATATCTGATTTTCTCCCTATCGCCCAGCCCTATTCAAAAGTGGCGGTGAGTGTTATGTAAGTTCAAAATTGAAAAACGGCTTTTAAAGCGGCTATACTCCAAGTACTGAAAAAACACTGGGCTGGAATTGCCTCTATAGGGCTCTCACAGACCGTTCCTTAATACGTGAAATATAATATACCTTATACTAATAATAATACTAATAATACCGTTCACGGCCACATGCACTAACATGCACGTGCGGCCGGACCGGCTGTCAAAACAAAGAACGGAGAAGCTCAGATTACAACACACACAGCGGGAGTGTGACTTCATTCTCTGCTCAGGACGCCGTTGCTCCACTGTATCTTTACATAGCAAATATTTTTTTGTTGCTATATGAATGTTCTGAATGTTGAGTAAAGCCCCTTTTAAGTCAGTGAACCTTGGCCTTCGGGGCCCAGAGGTGGTCTATGCGCAGCTACTTTTGTATTGATGGAACACGGCCATTGTCTCTCTGTCACTTGTGTGGTGGGACCAGTGTACAGTCAATCTATTCCCTCCATTCACATCTGTGTTGTAGCTGTGAATGTGGGTCATGGTTATAGTGGCCATTACTATGTATGCACTGTAAATATATTGTTATTTATTTCATTTTGTATTCATAGTTATCTGTTGACTGAGAATAAGCATTGTGGGAGAGAGTATTGCTGCTCATTTAAAAGGTAGATTAAATGTAACTGTGTTATAAAGACAGTCTCCATCTGTGTTACAAACAGAACTGAAAATGCCTTATAAAGCAAGAGTTGGATAGGATCTTGTAGGAAAAAGCCACACATTTATATCTCTCTTGGCTTACGTTATAGCAGATAGCTGATATTCTCATCATAATCCCTAACTTGATGTCCTACTCCACCTCTGTCCAGTTACTTCATCTATAAAACCCTTTGTAGCTATGGCTTCTATAAAGTATTTGCTCTTATCACACTAGAAAACACATTAGTAGAAGCTCAATTTTTCACTTCTTCCTGCGTGTGGTTGTCAGCAAGCTAATAACATGAAGACGGCAGGAGAGAAGCTATCTGAGTCTGGCGCTGCACACGTGGCTGTCACCTCAGCTTTCATGTCTGCGTGCATGCTCATTATTGGCAAATGCACTTGGTCTGTGATTGCTATTGTTGTGATTCACATTCCTATAGAGCTCATTGATTTCTCGATCACAGCCGTTGTCTCATGAAAGCCTCTAAGTGTGTCTTCTCATTGCTGGCTTTTCCTGTATGGCTTATTTATTAACTGCTCAAGCCCCGTTTGGCTGGTGCCAACACTCTGCTTTAATTGGAGGTGCATCTTGTCTTATTGCCTGATATTGATTGTAGCTATTTAGGGTTCCATCGCGCCTACAGCTCATTTTCCAAACCATTGTAGAAAAGTGTACTTTGTTGGCTTTTTTTTTTTTTAACAGAGTCGAAGTGAACTAAGACTCCTAAAACAAACTCTTATGGAGATTACAGAAGCAGTGGCAGGATGATCGAAATAAATTTCATTCCTCTCTCTGTGCCACGACGGCCCCTTCTGCATGCTTTGCTGTAATTTTCGTTCTCTTGTGTTCATGCTTCTTCATCAGTCCTGACTGCAGTTTGCTCCCAGTTTGTTTTCTTTTTACCGTTTATTGCATCTTTCCCAAGTTACTGATTGGAACTACTCCATTAACTGCTGGTTGTCAGACATACTGTTATACTGGTGGTATAAATGCTGTAGTTTTGAACAAAACGCAAACTTCAGCTGAGGCCGTTAGTTTTGGTAGCAGGTTTTGGTCATAAACCAAAGTTTGGGACCAACAGAAATTCTGACCTGATGATGGTGCTAAATCAAAAAGTCGAGGGATCAACAAAGTTATGACAATTTATCCTAAGGGGAACATACATTATGGGTACCAATTAGGGCTGTCAAAATGAACGCGTTAATAACGAGTTAACGCAAATTCCTTTTTACGCCACTCATTTTTGTTTTTTTTAATTAGTGCCGTAGTTTAATTATACATAATACATCCATGGACGGGAGTGGATGGCTAGCAGAAACAAAGCTCTTTGAGCAGTAATGGATAAAGAAAAGGGTCTTTTGAATTAGTGTTAATTTTTTCACCTATTTTAAATTTAGTCTTAGTCTTGTGCCAAATGTCCTTGTTATTTTAGTCATATTAAGTCATTCACATACCTTTTTTTTGTTAGTCAAGTTTTAGTCAACTAAAAGTCTCGTCATTTTAGTCTAGTTTTAATCAAAAGAGAACTCAATATATCTTGGTCAAGTTTTAATCAAAACATTTTAGTCTTTTTTTTTTAAATAACAAATTATTTTGGAGATTATTTCTGATAACCATTTCAGTCAAATAGTGTTTCACATCTCAAATATTGGTTAAATGTTAAAATATAACCTGCATAATGTATGTGCCACAACACCATAGCTAACTGGTTGATTTACAGCATAGATGCCTAAAATTAGCATTAGATTATGAGACGTTAATTTAAGTTAATTTACCTGAATGTGTGGGTGGTTAGCCTTTAGATGTCGCTTAAGGTTGGTGATATTTTTCCCCGATAATTATTTGTCTGCAGTACTTCCCTTCAGTCATAATGACACATTCTGACTTTTTTGCCAATATCATCGAGCCTCTTCCTTCTACCTATGTCGTCGGCGCTCGTCGCTCTGGCTCCTGTCTATGGGTGTTGTGTTCTCGCTCCATGTAGTTTCGTGTTGCAGCCACAGGCTGGCAGCAATGGCACGAACTCATTCGGAATATTTTCAAGGCGTAACAGCTGAATATTCTATCTCACGATGAAAAAGTAGAGACAATTGTAGACGGCCAGGTCGCCGTTGCAAATGAGAACCTGTTCTCAACGGCCTACCTGGTAAAAATAAATGTTAAATAAAAAAATAAATCTTAGTTTTTATTTTATGCAAAACATTTTAATCCGGTCTTTTTTCGCCAACAATAATGCATGTTAATTTAGTCTTAGTCAGCGTTTTTGGACATTGGTGCAGTCTCGTCATCGTCTCGTCTTAGTCATGGAAAAAAAGGTCATTGACGAAGCATATTTAGTCTTGTCTCGTCTGACAAAATTAACACTACTTTGAATGACAAGTTGAGTTTCAAAGCCCTTCCAGATGGTTCTCTCCACAAGAAGCTATTCACATGTACTGTTGATGTGAATTGAGTTACCACCGGAGTACATCAGTCTCAAAAACCACTTGAGCATAAAAAACTTATCCCATTAAAAAAATATCCCTTTTTAAAGTACATTTAGAACAAATAACTGTTTGATTAATTTGCGATTAATCGCAGGTTGTCTAGGACACTCATGCGAGTAATGGCGATTAAATATATGAATCGACCGACAGCCCCAGTACCACTCCACTTTCTTTCCTCTTGCCTTGTTGTGAGGAAGAAAGAAGGGCTTATAAGGTTTGTCATGATATGCATTGCGATCTAGTACTTTATTTATTTTTTAGGAAATTCATATGAGAAACTGCTGGATGTGTCTGTCTTTACTAGTCCAGTGAATTAAATACCTGACAAATCAACTTCATGGCAGCTTACTCATTTTCTTCATTGCAATGGTGTAATACGGTACAAGCAGCAGTATTTTAGAGTTAGCTCTCACAGTTTACATGGTATTGAATGAGACAAAAACAAATGATTGTCTTTTGGTACGCGTCGTCATATCTTAGAACCCGTCCCTTCCTTCCTCATTAAAACCCAGAGAAAACTGACTTCACATTCCTGCTTGTTTCCCTGCTAGGAGTAGGACGTTTATTCACTGGTGGTGGTGACAAAGAAGTATTGCATATTTTTAATCAGCGGTGTGTGCATGTGTGCTTTCCATCTGCACACATGGTATGTTTTTGCGCAGTAATTCTATGAGCAACGGCACAGTCTTGTCTGTGGGCCCGTGCTTACGTGGGGGTCTTGGTGTGTACAGTATATGTGTGTACGCCTGTCATGTGTGTGTATGTGTGTGTGTGTGTGTGTGTGTTTCGCTAAGAGAGGTCATTAGCAGTAATGTGCACTGGCCTGATTCTCTGCCCGTCCTCGGCTTCTTTAGATATATTAATATTTTGGAGGAGTCACCTGATGAAACTGAAAGCTTATGCAAGCACAATCACCAATGAGAGCGTACGTGGATTGTGTACACTGGGCCTCATTATCAGGACAGAGACGGGGGAAATGTGCACACACAGTATTTCAGTATATACATGTTGAAACAAAAATGGATTTTTAATGTGTTGCACTTTTGAACCAAGGTTTTGTCAAACAGTATTTTCCTTTTCATTGTACCTCTTGTCCACTCATGTACTTCACAGAGGTCCAGAATCATTTGATTAAAACGGATGAATGATTTTAGCTGTAGAATAAACAACAATTATCAACAATTATCAAATATCATCAAATACATAATAAATCTATTACATAAATATACATAAATCTATTAAATAAAATAACATAAACTAAATGGGATGGAGTCTCCGTCTGTGAGCCTGTGTGTTTATACATTAATCCTGCTCTTAACTTGAAATGAGGGCTGCGTCTTATGACTATTTTTATTATCAGTGGAAGAAAGATGAAGATTTATGTTTAGGTAAGAAGTTAACTGCTGATGGTGCGTTCAATTTCCCATTGCTGACGGAAAGGATTGCATTCACAAACTATGTTGCGTGGAAGATATGGAAGTCATGAAAAGGATGATATGAATGTGACGGTGCGGTTTGTAACGTTCTACATAGTTATCAAGGGTCAATTGCAGAATTAAAAGTTTAGTTTATCAATATCCCAAAAAACACATCCATTTCAAGTTTATCCAAACACAATTAAAAACAATTGCCTGAACACTGACACAAACCCAACAGTCCCCTAATCTTGGCAACACTTGACATGCATACCTCATTTATCAAAGTGTGTCTCAACTGCTGCATCGCTTTCATCTTTCTGATAAACAGCCTCCGTTTTCGCCTGTAGAATGTTCTCCAAGTCAAATGTAATCTTCAAAGGGGATGCACTGATGCGTCTGTGCGGCTCAGATCACGTTGTGTATCCAGGATGTCCTTTGTTGGAATCTGGAGCAGGACCTTTGTCACATGTAGAGCCCGACCGATATATCGGCCGGCCGATATTATCGGCCGATATGAGCTAATGGCATTTAAATCGGCATCGGCGTTTATAACGGCCGATGAAACATGAGAAACTGAGTCTCATGCTTCACTCATGTTATGAGTGTTGCATAGTTTGCCCACCAGAGGGCGGTCTGCAACTCCCCAGTTGACAAGAGCGCCAGAAATCCACTACAGAAGAAAAGTCTCAGCCAAGCCAGTGGCCGAGCATTACACCCATGAGATACTGTTTTGACGGTGAGTCTGTCGTTCGTCATGTGAAATGATTGTAGATTTAGTTCATACTCTGTATATAAAAACGGTGTGGTAGTTCTAGCTAACGGTCCTATCATTATCACTTCTAAATATTCTGTAACATCACTTACAGCCGCTAATGCATTGCTATATTAGATTAGCCACAAAGCTAACTAATACCATGTTTATCAGTGGAAGAACGCGAACGTTAATAAGAGGTCAAACTATAACGTTAGCGTTTAACTTATTCTAAATATATCTGCAGTGTTTCCCACATAATGACCGCGTAACTGTGGCAGGGGGCGCGTGTAGTAAATGACTAGAAGTTATGTACAGCGTGCCTCGAAAAAACAACTGTTAGGTTATTCTAACGCTAATCAAGTTAAAGTTTGCCTGTTCATTCATTCCTGCCAATATATAATAATTAATTCCTGCTCATGCACAGACAGTTGTGTAAGGTTACAACGTTAGGGGAACGTTAGGGTAACGTTATCTAAAGGTTACAACGTTAGGGGAACGTTAGGGTAACGTTATCTAAAGGTTACAACGTTAGGGGACCGTTAGGGTAACGTTATCTAAAGGTTACAACGTTAGGGGAACGTTAGGGTAACGTTATCTAAAGGTTACAACGTTAGTGGAACGTTAGGGTAACGTTATCTAAAGGTTACAACGTTAGGGTAACGTTATCTAAAGGTTACAACGTTAGGGGAACGTTAGGGTAACGTTATCTAAAGGTTACAACGTTAGGGGAACGTTAGGGGAAAGCAGCTTCACAGACATAACAGGAAAATGTTGTAATAATATTGTTAAATATAAATAGGTAATAGGTAATACCTATTGCTTGACAAATAAAAACAAAAAAATATTTCTCTATATTTCTCATTTTTGCCCATGTAGGATATCCCTGTTTATTATTATTATAATTATTATAATTGTAATGATGACATAAGTAATGATACATGGTGATATTATTAATACACATGCTTATTCTTTCTCTGTCTCTCTTTTTGCCCTACAGATGGCTGAAAAAAGAGGACGATGTAGCAGCAAAGTGTGGGACTACTTCTCCACAGATACCTCAAATGAAATATAAAATAAATAAATAATATTTATTTATTTTATATTTTATATTTATTTATTGTATATGTAGCTATACATTTAACTTATTTTAATTTTATTATGGTTTTGTGGAATATTTAATTTGTTTGGTATAGCTCTTTTACTTTAACTTTAACTTATAATTTATTTACAGTACACACTGTTAAAACCAGCTTCAACTGGAAGTAAATAAAAGTGTTAAATGTTTAAAACCAGACTGTTTTGTGATCATTGAAAAATATATACTTTAGATGTGCAATTGTTTAGTCATTGAGACTGTAATCTAAGGCTTTTTTATTTTAACATCCCTTCTGGAAAATGGTTTATACAGCCCACATACATAGAACAGGCAGATATTTTGCTATTGAATGTTGTGTAAGTGCAGTTTGTAGGAAATGGGTCTAATATCCAGTTTATTTTCAAAATCAAAATATCGGCTTATAAATCGGCTCTTTTCAAGTTAATATCGGCATCGGCATCGGCCCCCAAAAATCCATATCGGTCGGGCTCTAGTCACATGTACTGGAATCCACCTGACATTTTTTTATTTTTTCACCATCTCTTTCATCTTTCTACTGCAGAAAGAGCAGTGATCAAAAAGAGCATTGATCATCATAATTTAAGTATTGGTTATAAAATCTGACTTAATAAATATTTGCTCTGGCACTTACCTAAATTATTGAATATCTTCCGCATATAAAATACTGATACATACAGTTGTGTTCAAAATAATAGCAGTTCAATTTTATCTTTGGCAGAAGTGATATTTCTACATGGCAAATAATTTACTAGTAAGTGTTGTAGTCATAGGAAACCAACAGACCCAACAGTCATGACATACATGCTGCTCATTCTGTGTAATTCAATCCGTAATGTTCGGGGCATGTTCAAAATAATAGCAGTGTTGTGTTCACTTAGTGAGGTGATTGATTCTGTGAAGAAACAGGTGTCAATTATGGCCCATATTTAAGGGAGGAAGGAAGCAAATGTTGTGCATGCTGGTTATAGTGCATTTCACACTGAAATACTCAGCAAAATGGGTCATTCCAGACATTGCTCTGAGGAACAGCGGACTTTGATTAAAAAGTTGATTGGAGAGGGGAAAACATAAAGAAGTGCAGAAAATTATAGGCTGCTCAGCCAAAATGATTTCAAATGCCTTGAAATGGCATCCAAAGCCTGAACGACGTGGGAAAAATGGTGAACTACCATTCGACTGGATCGAGGAATAGCCAAGATGGCAAAGGCTCAACCAATGATCAGCTCCAGGAAAATGAGACAAGACTTAAAGTTACCTGTGAGTACTGTTACGATCAGAAGAAGGCTATGTGAAGCAAAGCTATCGGCTAGAAGCCCCCGCAAAGTCCCATTGCTGAAAAAAAGGACACGTCAGGACACGTTGACTGGCCAAAGGAGAAATGGCGCAACATTCTGTGTGCAAAATTGTTCTTTTTGGGTCTAGGGGCCGCAGACAGTTTGTCCGACGACCCCCATGCACTGAATTCAAGCCACAGTACACTGTGAAGACAGTAAACCATGGTGGTGCAAAAATCATGTTATGGGGATGTTTCTCATACTGTGGTGTTTGGCCTATTTATCACATACCAGGGATCATGGATCAGTTTCAATACATCAGCATACTTGAAGAGGTCATGTTGCCTTATGCTGAAGAGGAAATACCTTTGAAATGGGTCTTTCAACAAGACAATGACCCAAAACACACCAGTAAGCGAGTTAGTCTTGGTTCCAGATGAACAAGATTGATGGTATGGAGTGGCCAGCCCAATCCCCAGACCTCAGTCCCATAGGTGACATCATGAATGCTGTTTCTGAGGCAAAACCCAGTAACGCAGAGGAATTGTGGAATGTAGTTCAATCGTCCTGGGCTGGAATACCTGTTCACACGTGCCAGAAGTTGGGTCGACTCCATGCAACACAGATGTGAAGCAGTTCTCAGAAATAATAGTTATGCAGCTAAATAGTGCAGTGATTCAAAGTAAAGCAAACCCTTGAGACATTTTTCAGTTTATACAGTAAATGTTTGAGTTTGTAAGGAAAAATGCAAATACTGCTATTTTTTTTTTAACAACCTAATATTCCTTTTTCTTCACTTTCTGTAAAGGTATAACACAAACTTGATCAGTTTTGGTCATGTTTTGATTTAGAATTGAATGTGCAGTGTTCCCAATGCATTGATATTATGGAATTAAAAGCTATTCTAAGGATTTTGAGCATTATTCACTTTTTTAAAACACACTGCTATTACTGAACACAACTGTATATACATTTACTCTAATGATCCCTATAGGGAATTAGTGCATTTGTGGCCTGTATGCAGTAGCTGTGGTGCTGCATTAAACATAATTAGTATGAGAAATTATAGCAGCAGGGGGATGCAGTGTCCTGGTGAGTAAATAGGGCACTTCCATCTTCCATCACTGACTCGTATGTGTCTGGATGTCCTCATTGAACTCTGTGTGCGTTTTAGTGGTTATTAAAGGTTAAAGGTTACTGCATTACAGCATCAACATTATTACACACATGAAAAGAAGAAAAAAAAACATTTAAAATCCTCTGAGGTCTAAGCCATTTTTTCCAATCTTTGTGTCGCCTGGTTTCCTTGTGTAATAATTCTTGTATAATCTCAACCCTGTTATGCACTATCAAGTTCTAGACGTCCTTTTTTCAGGACAACCTGGGCTGTCAGGATATGTGTGCCGCAGGGATGCCACATGAATGTATAAATTGTTACAAAAGAAAAAACTAAATGGAAATGGAATCTCACAGAAATGCAAACGTAAAACGATAGCATACAGAGAACGATAATGAACAAGACTTTTGGCTTTTGCAAATTGATGTCCCAAGTCTTGGCAATCAAGAAAATAATCACAACTAAAACAAATATAAAACATTTTAAAACATCATGATTTTTACCCCCAAAAACGTCCATAAGCTTTTATCCAAAATGTTAGTTGTGTCATCTCTAATGCATTTCATGTCTGGTATGTAGGGGTGGAACGGTACACAGAAGTCACGGTTCGATTTATACCTCGGTTCAGACATCACGGTTCGGTACAATGGAGGGAAAAGCAAAACAAAAATGCAGAAGGCATTTTTTTTTTTATTGTGCATGTCTCAGGCTGTATCACCTAGTGTCATCCAGTCTCTCCCCTGACCTAGCTGCAACAGCCTGAAGTGTGTTTAAGATGTAAACAGTAAAGAAAAGGTACCCCACATGATCTCCAGACTCCACCTGGAACTTGTAAATAAAATAAGACAATCTTCTATAAAACTGAAAATACAGCATCTCTTATTTATGAAAGTGCAAATTACATAGAATAATAACAAAACAAAAATATGTGGACGGGATGGCATGTTGTAACGAGGTTCGAGTACATACAGCAAATACGAGTAAATTCAGATTGCTTCAGTGATTTCTTTTGGCCCTATTTGTATGTGTATCTATAGGCTGGTTAAGCACTGTAGGGAGGAGAAGTTGGACAGTTTTTTTTTTCTCGTTCTAGTGATTGGTACATCTGGGTGATGGTGTCGGATATGTGTTAGCATGTTAGATGTATTTCCACTCACATACCCGACAGCTGCTGAACAACGCCGACACACAGTCCTCGTCTTATCCACCACTCTCTTGCCTGTACTACTGTAACTGACCCGAAGGCGGGGATGGCACTAGGTGGGAGGGGCATGACACGGGAGGCTCCAGGCTGCAGCCATACAGTTTTGAAGTTTTCCCAAACTTGTGATCTTATAAGAGGCCGACGGGGAACTCTTGTGTGTCGCCACCACTCACCATACTCGTCCTTTAGTGCTGCTATCTCTGACTCGCTCACTGGACCTTCAACCTGACAAAACTCTGCATATGCGGGGCGGAGCTCTGCTCGACTAGCTTCAGAGCTAAGGCGGGGAAACAGATTAGGTGTCCCCAGAACCCACGTATCTAACATAGTTCCGCGTTACATTAGTTCCGCATTACATTAATTCATTTGCGAGTTTTATTTATTTTTATACCGTGTATTCTCCGTGTAAATTCATGTACTGAACCGAGACGCCTGTACCGTTTCGGTTCAATACGAATACATGTTCCACCCCTACTGCTATGAGACATCAGGAGGCCAAATCAAACTTATTTCCATTTAGGATTCATATATTTATTTATTTTACAAAGACACTGTAATTCCATGATGGATTAAAATGCTTCTGGATGGACTACAATCGCATGGAGGACCTCGTTGAAACGGCACATTTCTCTGCTTAGAAAAAAATGTAAGTCTATGCACTGTATTAATCTGGAGATATTAAATATGACATAAGGCTGCCAGTTTAATGTATCATAAGAAATGGAGACAACTTTGATGTTCTGAGACTATCGCTGACCTTCACCTTGATTGGTTGTCCAGCAAATAAGATGAGCTCAAAGACATTTGTTCTGAATTAAACCTCAGCTTATACCCTGAGCCTGCAAGCCACTCATGACAAAACATATCCAAATCTACACGACTACATCTCATTCTAAAAATCCAACTATATTACTACTCTGCCTCTAGGGTTCTTGCTCTGGTCTTGTGATGTTGTATGCATGTATGTATGTAATTTGTTCTGCACGAATGTTGAAGTGTGATCAGAGTAAGTGCAAGGAGGATTTTAGATCAGCGTGATTGTGTACAAAATCAATGGAAAGACATGAACACAACTTTCAGGCGCAGTATTGAGAGAAAAAAGGACAAAAGAAGAGACATAACAAAGAAAAGAAGTTACTGTTGAGTTCTGAAACAGTTTAGCCTCTTGAGAGTCACTGTACCGTGGACGGCACACTTCATCACTGTGGCGTCGCCGTTACCTCCACTCATAAACGATTTTATAACTTTAAAGCATTACATGTTCAAAATATACACTCATGCGGCACAACAATTGAAAGCTTAGCGCCTCATGATTCAATTAAGCCCACACACAAAGCATAAGATGATTTATAGCAGTTATACAACTGTTATAAAGTTAAAAGAAAATAAAGAAATATAGCTAGTGTCTGGAGTCGAGTGTGCATTCATACCTTTTTCCTTGTCCCTTTATCCACATTGGTGAAAAACCAATTTTTTTCATACCTCGCCAACAGCCCAAGGAAATAGAATATCCAAGCCATTTTATCCAAAACGAGCTGTTTGCCTCATAATCTTGAAGTTTCTGGCCGAATTTCAACAGAAAAAAAAAAAGTTTTTCATTTCCGGACTTTGTATCGCGCCTGCCTTCTCACCGGAGCTTGTACATGCTCAATGTACATGTTACTGTATTGTCTGAGGTTTAAGGATTCCGACGATATCTTGTATGAGCCAATCCGTAAACGGGAGCCTGGGATAGCCCTGGGGAAAGCCAATCATGTCTCTGACCAATTTATAATTTCTTATTTCTATATATTTATGTAAATAGTTATCTAAAGTTTGTGTGTGATTGATGTGGGTGTGTTTGTGTTTTTGAGATGTGTTGTATTTTGCCCTTTTTGGGCTTTTTTCTTTGCACTTTTCAAATGGACCTAAGAAAAACGGACAGAATTCATATTCAATCCATTTTTGAGTCTTTTGTCAAGTCTTCTGGATTTTTTCTGTAGTAAGCTGAGACGTGGCTATGGCTTTGTGTTGTCTGTATCTCACCAGATGTGTTTACAGCAGTGTATTTTAATCATTTTACAGACTGGGACGGAAATAAAAACCCTCCATTCTAGCCTCTGTAACTCTGTGTCAGTAAGGCCTAGAATCACCCTGACACTTGAGTGTTACCTTGATTACCAATGATATCAGGCACACCCCTGAGTGTCAAAGTATATGGGAGCTGTACCACTTAATCTGGGTATGGCGTTTAGACCAAAAAGCATGGAATTTCAAGCGTTTCCTAAGAGGTTAGAGCCTTTACACACATGCATATAAACAGATCTCAGAGACGGTGTGTATGTCGCTAGCTAGTTAACAGGTAACGCAGTCAGGCTGCAAACACATTTTAAACAACTAGTCACTGAGTAAAGCAAGGTGAACATTCGCCTTGCATTCAATATGGATTCACCTTTTATGTAATGTAAAGCAATCTCATTTTCATTATGGTGATCTGCGAAAACACAGTATGTGAAAGGCCCACAGAACAAAGACATAAAATAAACTTAAAGTGCTTACAGTCCTGCAAAAACTACTGGCTGCTCCAGCTGGTTGGTAGAAACTTCCCCTTATGGAGGCAATATGTGGACTGAGAGTTTCTCTTTTACCGGTGGAATGATGGAATGCTAAGGCACTTTGAGTGTTTTCCATTAGTCTAGAGAAATACTCAAGAGACGTAATGTACCAGTTGAACACCTCCCCTTGGAGTGTGTGAGATGGCGAGTGTATTGCAGTGTAAGTGTTCTGGAGAGTTGGAAGAACGAGAGTGAGGCAGCAAGAGAGAGGAGAGAAGAGACAAGTCACGAACAGAGAAAGACGAGGGGTTAGGATGTTAGAAAGATCAAGGGAGGAGAGGATAGAGAGGCAGAGGAGGGGTAGAGCCAGCGACGGAGGAATGGTACGAGAGAGAAAGCAGCAGAGAGAGAAAACATCTCTCAGCATCTTGGTGTGAGTGTGTTGGATCGGAGCAACAGCCCATCAGGCTCCACAGGGGACCTGGGAGAGGAGCTTCTTGGCCGACCATGCCTCCCGCATTGATTCCTAACACAACCTAACTGGTGTATTTGGCCAGCAGGCCGATGCTGTGAGAGCAGTCGGAGAGGCTCTGGAGATGGAGGCTGCTTGCTGACACAAACGCTTTATGTAATTTACTGCTTTATTTTTCCAAGTTCCCAGAAAAGGTACCAATTACAAGTGTTATCTGGTGGGGTGCACTGACATTTGGGAAACTGATCCATACAGTTGGAAATGAATCGGACTGCAGGGATCATTTGGCAACGATTAAGTCACTACAATGATTTGTAAAGTTGAAGAGTTGCTGTTGGATAACAGCAGCTCATCAAGCAATTACTCTTTTTGGTGGTGAGTTGCATGTTGTTACCCAGCATGCCGCTCTTCCATGAGACAATCTGAATGTTCTGATCACAACACATGGTCTGATCTGCTGTGCTGTGATTGGCCTGTTGGCAGTTTATTAGTTAAAAGATAGGCGTGTCTCAATACAACTCTTACTTGCCATATGTTTAAAGGGTTACTGTAATCATTCCTCAACATACACAACTTCTACTAGCTGATAAGCCACAGGTTTAGTGGCAATACACACATCTTTTAGTATATCAACTTCACCAACATGAATCCATTTTAAGGTACCATCAGACTCCTCTGGTGTCTCATATGGGCTGGTGTTTTATGCCTATAAACATAATATTTGGTGATGGCAGTGATTTTAAAGCTGGTCTACAGCGGGCCAGTCCTAGTTTTGCCCTTACACTTTGGAAAGTTAGACAGTTGGACAGAAATAAAACAGCTCAACATTTTATTATTGTATATTTAGCCACCCAGCCCCCAGGATATCTGAACTAAGAACTGCCGACAATTTCAATTCATTTTCTGGTTTATCAGTGTTGGAGTGAGCAGTGAGCAGTGTGAAGACTATGTTATTAGAGACTTCAGTGGAAATTATATTTTATAATTAAGATTAGAAGGATGTTAATTAACTGTTTAACTGTTAACCTGACAATTTTAACCGATTTAAAACTGTAAGTAAAAACAAACAAAAAAATATCGAAAAGTAATTAAAAATGAGTTTGATTGGGCTAAATCTATTTCTAAACTGCTAGTTAAAGGTCCAATATGTAATACTGACAGCTAGTGTTTAAAATAGTTGCTGCTGAAGTACCAGGACCGGGAGAAGATACTCGTACGGCTGCAAAGCTATCCAGAGAAAACAGAGGTCCCATAATGTATGACAATGCGCCAGTGATGCTTTTTTCCTGACCTGAGTGCCAACCTGGTGAAGCGCCGAAAGGAGTACGACCGTTTGAAGAAAGAGCTGAGATCCAAGGATGTCCAGTTTGCTTTACTTTATCCTGCTACTTTGAGGATAACACTCCCAGATGGGAAAAGGAAAGTATTTAAAACGCCAAAAGAAGCAGCAACGTTTGTGAGAGATCACGCATGGGGAAACTGAAGAGAGGTTTAAAGAAGTTACTTGACATATTTTTGTAGTCATCGCGCAAAATGTAGCTAAGCTACCATTGTTTTTACGATATTGTTCACCTGCTTGACTAGTTCTCCTCAGTTTGTTTTTAAAATGTGTTTTCTTTAAGTAAATTGCAATGGTAGTCAATGCTTTAGAGTGTTTTATATAACATCCTATATTATATACCGGAGAGACCCCCGGGGGGCAGGAGGCCTTAGATTTGAGTTAGATTTGTTGTTCACGAATACAAGACCTTTCCAGATGAAGGGAGGTGTGCCACATGTTTTGGGGCTGGCACTGTGGGGTTCTAAGCGTCGTTTTTGGGGTATTTTTCTTTTTTGTTTTCTTTCTTGTTTGGGTGCTCCACTTATGTGACATACTATGTTTCAAGTACTTTGCTTACTGTAATATTATGAGAGGTCAGAGGAAATTATTGAACAAAACTGAATTTTTATGGACAGTGTATTGAAATTTGTCAGTTTTAATGTTAATAGTTGAATGGGCCGATTTTAAAAAAAAAAAAAAAAAAAAAAAAAAAAAAAGGGTCTTGACATATCTTAAAAAGTTACAAGTAGATATCGCTTTCCTACAATAATCTCACCTCACTTCTCAGGAAAATAAAAACTTAAAGAGAGAATGGTTAGGGCAGGTAGTGTCGTCATCGTTCAATTCAAAGGCCAGAGGAGTGGCCATTTTGATAAATAAAAATACAACTCTGGAAATACTTGATACTGCCATTGATCCCTCAGGACGTCATGTCTTTATTAATTGTAGAATATTCTCAGAACAATGGTCACTCCTAAATTTATATGCACCTAATTATGATTTTTCCAAGTTCCCAGAAAAGGTGCCAATTACAAGTGTTATCTGGTGTTCATGGAAGATATATTTCTAAAAGTTGCAGGGGGGCAGCAAAACATACTTATAGGAGGTGATTTCAATTTCTGTTTAGATCCTATTCTGGACAAGTTGACTAAGACCATCTCCAAGTCAAAAGCAGCTAAGACCACTCAAACATATATGAAAGATCTAAATTGAATAGACATTTGGAGGCAGATCCACCCTCAGACTTGGGATTATTCCTTTTACTCGTGCCCTCATAAATCCCACACTAGAATTGATCTGTTCTTATTGGTCAGGGTACTAAAGTATAATCCATTTTTTGTTTTAAACCAGAAACGAAAAAAAACGGGTCGATATTTCGTTTTTCGTTTCAAACCAAAAACGAAAATATGAGCTCCGTTTTCCCTTTTTTCCAATGTCCATACAAATGAAAAAATGGCATTATTGACTACTTTTACTCTAATCTTACACCAGCCAGTAAAGAAAGGCAAAAAATATAAGGGCTTACCAGTCCTGCCTTTGCAATGTATTATTTTTCTGATCAAGATAACTGACATCTCCTGGTAAGCAACATAAATATTTACTGCCATTGTATTGTTGGAGCAGCAGCAGATGGCACAGAATCATGCAAACGCTGAATGTTACAACCGAAAACATTTAGTCTCTCTCTCTCTCTCTCTCTCTCTCTCTCTCTCTCTCTCTCTCTCTCTCTCTCTCTCTCTCTCTCTCTCTCCAGTTTTGGTTACAGAATGAGACCAGGATGAGAAGCAACATGGCAGCTTCCTCACTAATATGATGAGAGTTTTGCAATGTGGCCCAATTGTACACATTTAAAATGATTGAACTTCTTTTACACACAAGCCCAACCAAGACCAAAACAATGGATTTTTACTGACCAATTTGCAAATGCTTTCACACTGCAAGTCAAAACAGATAACTTCATGTTCTAAACCTAAAGTATCGGGTAAAGCCACAGTGAACAGCTGTTCATATTGTAAATTGAAACACAAATAAATCCCCTGCATTTTATTCCATTGCTACTGAGAAACAGCTGATTGAAGCTATGCAAATATCAATCACAGCTGATTCCCATCTAGGAAACACACTCAGGTGTTGAGGTTCTTTCAATCACATGACCGTATGTTACTGTAGTACATACAGTAAAAGAGGACCTATTT
>CM042444.1:21431252-21523752 GCA_023631565.1 Gymnocephalus cernua
GACCCGCTAAAATGTGCCTCTTATAGGCCCATCTCATTATTGAACTCAGATTATAAATTGATCTCTAAGGTGCTAGCAATTAGGCTTAGTCTGATATTACCAAAAATAATTCAAAAACGCCTATCTGCCAATAACTTCGGATTCTTTAATATAATCCATTTAGCAAAATCAAGATCTGATCACATTTTGGCTGTAGCGTTAGACGCCGAGAAAGCCTTCGATAGGCTGGAATAGGCCTATTTATTTAAGGTACTAGCTAAATTTGGTTTTGGACAAGTATTTATTAACTGGGTGAGAACCCAATATCATAAACCCAAAGCAAGAATTACTACCAATGGGCAAATCTCATCACTGTTTTTCTTAAATAGATCCAGTAGACAGGGATGTCCACTGTCCCCAAGTCTGTTTGCCTTAGCCATTGAACCTTTGGCGGAGGCACTCAGAAGGGACCCTGATATAAAGGGCTTTAAGGTTGGTCAGGCAACCCATAAAATGTATTTATTAGCTGATGACGTCCTCTTATATCTAACAGACCCTTTTCACTTGCTTACTCGACTACAGGATATATTGGGCACCTATGGTACTGTTTCAGGATATAAGGTAAATTATGATAAAAGTGAAATAATTCCATTAACAACATTCAACTACTCTGCGTGTCAAAGTGCATCCGCGTTCAAATGGGCCCCAACTGGAATAAAATATCTTGGTATAGTTGTGGACGATAACTTACAAAATCTTTATAACTTAAATTATATTCCACTACTTAAAAAAATGGAGTAAGATCTACACAGATGGATTAGCCTCCCCATCACTTTGATCGGGAGGATTAATTGCATTAAAATGGAAATTTTGCCGAGGTTGCAGTACCTGTTTCAATCGCTGCCTATTCCATTACCCCAAACCTTTTTTAAAACTCTTAATAAAAATGTAAGACAGTTCCTTTGGAATAACAAGGTACCGAGAATATCTTTGGAGAAATTGACGTGGGACTATAAGTCAGGGGGACTTCAACTACCCAATTTTAAAAAATATTACTTTGCAGCCCAAATGCGATTTCTTTTGTCTCTGTTTGAGAACGACACAATTCCATCCTGGGTTAATATTGCATTTCATTCTTTGAAAGACAATTTTTTCAGTGATTTTATTTACAAATACAACTACCGAATTCTGTCAAAAAGACTGATAACCCACTTTTATTACATCTCATTAAACTTTGGTATGATGTACATAAAACCATTGGTAAGGAGATAGGACTGTCGCCAAAATCACCCTTAAAACAAAACAAACGTATCCCTCTGACTGTAAACAATAAGATCCTGGAAGCATGGCACCATAATGGGTTTATTTATTTATATAGGTTTATTTCTAAAGTATATTCTTTGTTAATATCTGAATGTCCCAAACCGGCTTTGTATAGGTCTAAGGAAAGGTGGGAATCAGACTTAAATATCACAATTGAAGACCAACTTTTGTCAGAGTTGTGTCAAGATAGCTTATCTGCCACTATTAATGCACGGTACAGGCTTGTCCACTATAATTTCCTTCATCAGCTGTATTTGACTCCAAAGAAAATTCTGTCTGATTTATCTGATACATGTTTCCGATGTGCTGCAGATGTGGGCTCTTTCCTACACTGTACTTGGTTGTGTGTAAAGGTGACGGATTTCTGGATTGACTTTTGTGATGTCTTGACTAATATTACTCAAATTTCATTACCTGTTGACCCAGAACTTTGCTTGCTGGGGAACATTACAAAAATTGATAAACCACTTAACAAATTCCAAGTACAATTTTTGGAAATAGCCCTGGCAGTGGCCAGAAAGTGTATTGCTGTCACATGGAAGTCTGATTCCCCTCTATCCATAACTAAATGGTATTTAGAAATGAATAACTGTGTGCCTTTAGAAAAAATAACCTATAATCTTAGAAAGGGATACAATACCTTTATTAATATTTGGCAGCCCTATCTTGATTATGTGGATAATGTGATATTGGAATGTGACTGACCTCGAAACACTGTACACCTACTTTAAAATATTGGAGCATCCTTTTGGGGAGGGGGGTTGTTTGTTTGTTTGTGTTTGTGTTTGTGCTTGTTCTTGTTCTTGTTCTTGTAAACTGAAAACTGAAAATAAAGTATTCCAAAAAAATAATTCAATGTGACTACACAAATGTTGAAATGACATGAAATGCTCGTCCCTAGTAGCTGTGATAAATTAGCCTGAAGCTAATGCTTACCCGTTCAGGAGGAAATTAGCCATCTCGGTGTCCTTTTGGGCTGTAAGCTGTCTCCATCTTTCAAATACATCTCCAATATTAACCCGGGGTTTGTTACGTCTCTGGTCAAGCAACTGTTAGAAACATGCTGTTTTTTTAGGTTGAGTAGAATCCAGCTGTAGCGCGCTGGTTTACGTGTTTACAGGTATATCTGGCAACCCGGCCTGGCTGTGAAACTGGGCAGTTGATAACAACACACAGACCAAAACATAAACATAAGTTCCGTCACGGATAAAAGATAGTATTTCAGCCTAACATGTTTCCTTAATATCTGATGAGGCATTGGTGTCATTTTTGGATTTATTACAGTACATATATTATTACATATTGGACCTTTAACTTGCTAGTGTAAAACGAACGCAGACTTTGCACCAGCAAGTTGCGTTTTGAGCTCCTTTTTTTCTGTTAAGTTCGTAGCTCTCTGCTCGACGTGAGTGACGTAAATTGGCCGTCCTACACACAGAGTATGCCACGCAGACACAGCTGGATACAGTGGAGACAGGCTCAGACATACACTCAGTGGACAGCTGTGGACTTGTGTCGGTTGCGCGGATGCGCAGGCGGTTCCAGGATAGCGGTTGCATGTGTCCACACCAATGCAGGCAACATCGTGGCTGCGTGACTGGTACTCATTTTCGGCCGGATGTCTCTCACCTTCCGCTTTCTTTGTGTTGTAATTTTAAACTCTGGTAGATGTCTGAGGACTCTGGTTAACTGCTCCTCAGATCTCTGCAGGGTAAATCCAGACAGCTAGCTAGACTATCTGTCCAGTCTGAGTTTTCTGTTGCACGACTGAAACAACTTTTAAACGTACACATGTTCCACCAAAACAAGTTCCTTCCCGAGGCTATTTTGGAGAGGCATCATTGCTGCGTTCCGTGGATGTAGTTCCTGCGTGATCAGTGCTAAATATGGCATCACTACAGTTTGCTAATTATTTTCATATTTGTTCAAAGAGAGGCTCTGACCTTATTGTATTGAAAGATCATTGTGATCCGTGAATATGGTGGTAACCAAGTGTTAAATGACTGATGATAAAGAGTAATGGTTGTGGGGGTTTTAGGCTGCACGTTTACACGTCAGTCAATCAGTGGCAGCGCTGCCTGGAAGGCACTAGGATTAGGAAATGGTTAGGGTTAGCCTTGAAGTCAACGGAAGAACATAATACATTAACCTTAACTTGAATGCATTCATGTTGGAGGTCATAATACCATGTTTTTTCCTGGCTCAGAATTGGCCACATATGAAGTGGGGGTCTGTGGGTCCTCCCCCAAGAAATTTTGAACGTCAAAAACGTAATTTCCTGCATTCTGATAAATTTTCAGGCACAGATTTATGGTGAAAACATCTTAATTTATGTCAAGGAAAATACAAAACTTTGCAGGTAACAATTACATTTTTTAAATGTAATGGTATATAATGCAGTAAGGAAAGGGGCTTTCGCATCTAAAGTATACTTTATTATCCCAGAGTGGGAAAATTTGTTTGGTCAAAGTGCAGCACATTTACGATGTTTATCGGTGTTTGAAGCCCCCAATGTCTCCTTCCAGGCACCGCTGCCTGGAAAGCACTAGGATTAGGCAATGGTTATGGTTAGGTGCCTTGAAGTCAACGGTCGCAGCGCTGCCTTGAAGTCGATTAGGCAATGGTTATGGTTAGGTTTGGGTTAAAACGGGCACTGACAGGCACCATCTTGGGACAACAGTCATGACCAGTCGAACGACGAACGCCGTGCAACAAGTAACCAGTAACATAGCTCAAGCAGGGCGTTCGTGGTTCGATTGGTCATGACTGTTTTCCCAAGATGGCACCTGCCTGTATACATGAACAGTACAGTCTTTATAATCTATTTTTTAATAAACTGTCTGTACACTTACAAAGTTCTCAATGCTTCGGTTTACACATAGGGACCCTCATTATGCTACCGTGGAAGTGTGGTGCTATTTTGAGCCTTGTTAGTGGTATAGAAATAGCGATTTCTCTCTCCCAAAGACTAGCATTATAAGCTAATCAGCGGTTTGTGGTATTTTGTTTCAAGATAGAGACACATTCGATTAGCATGAAAACATATCCCAAAGAACGGTCGACTCGGTACACATGTTATTAACCCCTAGGTTCATTTTGCGCCGGAATTGTCCTTTAACAGCCCCCAAACCCCAGATTTACTGCACGTTAGTTGTTTTTTGTTAGTTTGATTAATTGCAAACAACACCAGATCTTTGCCTCAGGGCCCCCTACAAGGTCATGACCTTGCATAGCTGACTGTCAAATATTATCAAGCTAGTTTTGCTAGCTCCATGCATTTACATTTAAATGAAGTTGAGTAATACCTACATTTGCTAAGGATTGGCTGTTAAATATATTGCTTACTTCTTGAATTTGTTGTATTTGTAAATGTTAAAGCTCTCGATGCTGCAGCAACTTCCTGTATACAAAGTTAATAGCTGTTGATTGGATGGCGATGCAGATGTTTCCTAGCAACTAATTCGACACTACTGGTCTTACCCAGCTAAGCGATTTCCTTAAGTTTTTTATGGTGCAACCCAATTAAGTAAACTAGTTTGTAACTAGCTAGCAGTTCCTAACGTAAGGAGTATATACATTCAAACTTAGAAATGGTGTTATGAATAGCTGGTGCAACCCGATTCTGTAGAACAATTTTTTTACCTACCAGAGCCTGGGTGTTTGGATCAGCAATGGTGGCACTGTAAAAGATTGAATAAAGTGTATGTAAGATGAAGAGTTGGGGGGAAAGATAATAATGGAACTGTTGATCTTACACCATCATTTGCTGGTCCAATTTCAGTCGAATGGAAACTGGCTGAATTGGATTCTTTGTTCTAGCACTGGTGCCCGTGATCGATGGTGGGCTACATTGCCGCTGTAGCTTCTTCTCTTGCTGATCTGATCTCAGCGGACCCATGGGGAGGGAGTTAATGGCAGTGCTGTGGAAGCGGTCCTGTACTGACTCCCGCTCCTGAGGTGTTCAGTCATGAAGGTCATTACAGTAATGGAAAAGGTTTGTTAAGCTCCACTTGCCTGTGTGCACTACATGACTGTTGGGTGGCCCTGGACACAACAGGAGAGGGGCCAGGACAGATCAGAACAGGAAGCCGGGTGAACTTTAAAGCTCTCGCTGTCTGAGGGTGACATCATCTGCCCTCTTCATCTTCCCCTCTGTCTCTCCAACTTTATCCATAAACTTCTTCTTTTTCTTGTCGGTCTTCCACTGTCTTTTGTTTGTTTTTATGCATCTGTCTTTGATTTATTTCCATTTGATTAGCTGTGTTGCTTGCAGTTTAAACGCAAAACATATCGAACGTCCAGTACCAGTAATGAGTGTGTGCAGCAGTGTGTGTTTCTGTTGGATGCATGTGGATAACCATTTCCTAAAACACTTTTCATACACCACAATTATTGCTAAGAAAATCTCACTACCATAAAATAACTCGCAGTGTGCTTTGCCAAGAGCTACAAGCATTCTGCCTCCTTAGCTTGTATCTAATGGAAGAGCTACACTAATGCAAGACTATTTAAAAATACTTGTACGCCTGCAAAGCAATAACCCAAACAGTATTTTTGCAAGACTTAATTTGACAGTCAGGAGTCTTCAATCTCCACAGAGCGTGCTCAGGCATCTGTACTCGGCATCTCGCTGAATTCTAATGAGTACATTTCTACCAGTAACAGCAGAAACAATTGCTGTCTCACTATTCATTTGTACCTACAACAGCAGCTCTGCTTCGCACCTAAGATCACTTAAACAGATGCATGAATATTCCTTATTGCAGATTAGGGTTTCTAATTAGCATTCCATCTGAGACGAGCGCTGACACTGTGATTCATTCAAACCCACCTAATTTTTCAAATCAATGTGGAAATACTTGGGGATGAAGAGATATCAGTTCCCTCAATGAGTGAATATTCACAGATGCAACAAGAGTCACAATTGTTTTGTATATGTAGCGTGGGAGTTTGTGGTGGTGATTTGGCGAAGGGTTATCCTCATGAATATTGCTGAAAAGAAATGTATAGCACAGTGGTAAATAGTAGAACATTAATAAGCGCACCAAAATCTACATACACTACAGCACAGTCCTTAACACTATGAAAACGATGATAGTGGAGCAGCAACACATCACACACAGCCCTGTAGTTTTCAAGAATACCATCATTAGTGTGGGATGAAAATAAAGTTAGCTTTGTGGTCCTCTCTCAAGAAAATGTTGGGTTTTTCAATAAAAAAAATGTATTTCTTTTTTTGTGTACTACTATTAACATATCTGTGTCTTATATGTTGGAAAACCTAGAGCAGATGATAAATAACACTTAAAGCTTAAAGACAAAACTTGCTAAAGAAGTCCACTGAGGACCGACTACAATCATTAGATCTGAGGAAAGTAATTTAGTTAGTTTTGATGCTCACAATGTTTTTACAGTCATTCGGCTTGGATGCTGCGTCTAAGCCTTATAATGGTAGGGAAAACCCTATGTTAAAGCTTTAGTGTGTAACTTTTTGATATTGTTGAATAAGGGTGCTCCGATCAGGATTTTTGGGGCCGATCACCGATTGCTGGAAGACGTATCGGCCGATACCAATACCGATCACTGATCACTTTGATGAACTGAAAATTACGCCATTACGTAACAGTCGCACATGTTTAGAGAATGTATCAGTAATTGTTTGGCTTTTTGTCCTAGCTCAAAATCAAAAAAATGTCCTTTCAATCACTGCAGACATTTCTTCAGCAAAACAAATTATTTGTAGTTTTGTCAATTTTCAGACTAAACCTAACTAAGGTAATGTTCTTGTAGCTCCACATCAGGGCTGAATACAAGTGAAGCTGAACAAAAAACGTTCCTGTCGAATAACAAAAAAATGAACAGTCTTTAAATCTAGATACATTTTAAAGAGACTTCACATCTCTTGGGATTTCGAGAACTAAAGCTTAACAGAACCACAGCTGCACTGTCACAAGTTCTTCCACATCATAATTCAATGATAAAGACACAAGAGGAATAGAGATTAGTAGAGCCATATCTCCTAAAGCTTACTTGTTAAGCATCAATGGCAGATTTTTCTTTAGAAATATAAGCATCTCTGCATTTTTGGCAGACAGTTTGTTCCTCTTCTCATCTACAAAAGTCGCTCGCTATCTACACTGCATGTTGCACAGAGGTAGGCTCGTGCTGCTTGTGCGAGAGCGGGGACACGGGGAAACAGCTGGGTGAGCGGCGCCGGAGCTGCTAGCTACACGACTCTGCTCTGCCGTAGCGTTAGCTAACTTTGAAAACTCCTCATACTCCTTTCCGTCACTAACCTTCAAATGTCTGATGAGGTTGGTGGTGTTGAAATGTCTTTGGAGCTTTCCGCCTCGTGGTATTTCCTCGGCACACACGTTGCAAATCGCTAATGTATTGTCTTTTTCCCAGATAGCAATGAGTCGGCGGACCACCGCCGGTGCTCCAGAGGCAGTAGAAGCGTCAGAATGGCGTAATCGCAAACACGTTTGCCGGCGCACCACTGGCGCACAAAACGGGGCTGAAAATGTGCGTACACAACAGAATGTGCGGTCCTCCGCGCAAACTCTGAACCATGCGTACGCACGTTTTGGAGACAAAATAGGAATTGGCGACGCAGATGGTGAACTGAAGTCACCCTGCAGAAAATAAATGGAAATAACGATGACTCGTAATATTTTCAAATATTGATGCCTCACACACATTTTTTCACTCCATATCATCCGAGTTACCATGAAGATTAAATCCAGCAGTGTTATTTGCGCTTATACTGAGAGATAATTGTTCCATAAACACTTCCAACTCAAATCTTAACTAAAAAATAGTTCTTAATGTTTAATCGGCGCTGTCTCACCGTGTCCGCTACGGAGCGCAGGAGGAGATGGCCCGACTGCATGGAATACAGGATATCATCAAATACCCTACCATTAGATAACTACAGAACACAGTGTAGCCTAAATAACTAAATATATGTCTTTAATACTGTGCATATATTATCAAATGTCTTGACGTTGAGCTCTCGCGCAATCGCTACCCTTAATGTCCTCCGGTCGGAACTTTAATACTGTTTGTGACCAAACCTGCATGAAGAAAAGTGTGTTTGCCTATTACACTTTCTTAATTCTTCAAATTGTATCTCGGGGTGGGGGATACCACCAGTTGATGCTGTGATTTTGGCAAGTTGTTAACAATCACAAATTGTTGTGGTGATACAAATTGTTGCGGTGACCCCCGTGCGTAATGCTGCATGATGGCCCTGCTGGCCTTGCAGGAGGACTATACGCCAATGGAAGAATCAGGAGATAAAGAGACTTCAGGGACCACGACGATGACTGGCTAATATGCCGATTTAAATTCCCTAAAGCTGTGCTCTTGGATCTATGTACTGAATTGGGTCCAGTAGA
Organism: Gymnocephalus cernua; assembly: GCA_023631565.1. Lineage (NCBI taxonomy): Eukaryota > Metazoa > Chordata > Actinopteri > Perciformes > Percidae > Gymnocephalus > Gymnocephalus cernua. Next base: position 21,439,955 of record CM042444.1, read on the forward strand.
GAGGGAAACGCGCCGGAACCGTGCCATCCCAGTCCAAATACAGGTCCTCGCAACTCTGGGGGAAACCGGATGTTTCCAGAGGGAAAATGTCAGACAGCAAAGTGTTTTTTTTTTAATAAATATTGTATATAATCTTCAACTTTATCACTAAGGCTTGTTTGGATATAATATATAATTCTGTTAAATCTTATTATACACATCTGGTATATCGAAGCTGTCCCCGAGTGCCGTAATGCCTGCCGTTTTGGACGTATTATTAATACACGTAGTTAGATCAGGTTTCCCTACACTGTGCAAGAACAGGCCGAAATTATAATTCAATTTGCAGCAATTCCTGAACGTCTGAGAAGTTTTTAGCTTTTTCTCCGCCAGTCATCATGATTCGGTGTAACAACTGCCAGTGTCATTCATATACTGATCAGCATTCACGAGGTGCTTTGCATTGACTATTTATGGTTTAAAATGGGCGTGTACAGGGCGGGATAAGAGGCTGAAGATGCAGCGTTTTGTAGGCGTTTCCCACGGGCCCTGTCTGTCTTACTTGCTTGTAGCTGTGTCGTTTCTAGGAACTAGAAAAGTTGATTTTTTTTTTAAGTCTGTCAGTGCTGAATTTTATTATTCATTGTTTAATTTTAAGAACTGATAGTTATTGTTGGTGTGTAGAACTTTTGAATCATCACGGGTGTTTGTAGTAGCTATATATTTGAAATAGACTTTCAAATGCCACACGTCCGTGCCTAGTCTTTTTTTTTTTTAAAGGTCCCATGGCATGAAAACTTCACTTTATGAGGTTTTTTATGGGGTCCCCCAGTGGCTAGAAATGGCGATAGGTGTAAACAGATCCCTGGGTATCCTGCTCAGCCTTTGACAAAATGAAAGCTCAGATGGGCCAAAATGGAATCTTCTCTTTATGTCGTCATAAGGGGAAAGGTTACCTCCCCTTTCTCTGCTTTGCCTGCCCACAGAATTTGGCCTGCCCATGAGAAAGAGAGAGACATCATGGCTTGCAAACGAGCGAAAGCATGGCAGTTGGTCAAGGCCACGCCCCCACCCTCCACCTTGCCCCGCCTCTCTCCTCCTAAATAGCTACAGACACAGAAATGGCACATCGTAAAGAAAGCTCATTGTGGGACTGGCTCTAGTGGCTGTAATTCTGCACCAAGGCTGAATTTCGGGAAAGAGACTTCAGATACAGTATTAGGGGACAACTGAGGCCTATATAAAAGCATCCAAAAAGCAGCATGTCACAGGACCTTTAATAATATCTTTACTACAATTTACATTACCCAACAATACATAATTAACCGCACCAACCAGCCCCAGCAAGAAAAAATCTCTCTCGTATGGATGTGGATTAAAATGAAATCAAAGCTGAAAGTTAGCTCTTCTAGTTACTGTCACTTCAAATCTGATGTGCTAGAGTGCACAGCCAAAAAAACTTAATATATCGGTCTCCACTGACTTTAACCACACAATCTTCCAATGGCAGCACTACAACTGTGCATGTTTGACACGGAGAGACCGCTGTGTTCCTTAATCAAAGAGACAGGTATGTTTAGCCCCTCAAAGAAAACAACATCAAGGGGTTTTCACTAGATCGAGGGAACTAACATTGTTATTGGAGCGCTATGTATGTTTTTCTCTGTAGTCACCATGCATGAGTGGCCTTTGCCGGTTCACTGCTCCTAATATCCCCAGTACCTGTGCTCCATGCAAGGAGACGCTCCTCAGACCTTTTCCCCCCCCGGTAGACGATGGGAAATGACATGAACGAAAAAACGGACAACAGACAGACGCACAGACGAAAACGGAGACATACGGACACACTGTACTGTGGATGTGCCTGTCTATCACACATGCATGCACATAAAACCAGACACACACACACACACACACACACACACACACACACACACACACACACACACACACACACACACACACACACACACACACACACAGAGATGCAGGCACAGCCAGGCAAATGTAAATCATATTCGCATGCATGATCAGAGACAGAGACAGCACTTGACAGACAGTGAAGCACAGCAGGAGGTCACACCAGCTAAAATGTGCACAAAATGCTAAAATGATATTACATGTGCACTTTATAAGTGATATTAGAATTGCTCAGGAAATTAAATAACATAGAAATCAAAAAGATTATTGGTTTCCAGTTAACAGCTGCACAACACCACATATATCATCGTCTCTTATTTTTGACAATATGTTTACATGTTTCATTTTAATATTGATGTATATTGTTATGTTATTATTCATTTAACATCTCAATACATGACACAAACGGCAAAACACAGGTCTTAAGACATTTTAGGATTCATTAAAAGGCTAAATGACATTTTCGGATTCATTAAAAACCTAAATGCAATGTTCCGAGAGTTTTTTTTTGCAAAGTAGGGTGCACTGCAAAACTAATTCATGAATATATGTAGAACTAATTCCAAAATGAGATGCAGTGAATTCATTAGCTAAATACAACTCTTGCTTCCCGAAAAGCCACACAAAACAATAGTGCTGCTCCAGGTTTTCAAATAGATGTTTCACATCTTCAAGCTACTTGCTTAAAATTCATCAACCTGTAAGACCAGAATCTATGCTGCCCTCAAACATTTGTGGAAGGAAAGCCTTGAAATACATTGGAACTTCAAATCATTTTTTTCATAATGAGTTTCCCATTCACATGAGCAATCGCTGTAGACGTGTCATTATTTCCAAACAGGGTGTTATCTCACTCTCAAGTAAATTTGAATCTGCAGCCAGACAATAATAATGAAACTGACATTAACGAGTCATAAAGACAATAAAGCATTGATAACAGAAAAAAAAAACAATAAGATGCGTATTATAAAACAAGCAAACACGGGACACCTGAAAGGCAAAGCTATATACACATCTGTGTGGAAAGAGACGCTGTAGGAGTAGATTTCCAGACTCTGAAAAACAACTCCCCCGTGCAGTTAGATTTTGATTGATAAACTGTATGTAAATATATGCAGTGTACGTTATTCACCGGGTTAATTATGAAACAAAACAAACAATTAGAGCAACAAGATTGTTTAAAAAGCCTGTCTCAAAAAAATTGCTGTTGAACTCCAGAGTCAGCAAACAGCTCCGCGCTGTGACTGATATCGCATGCAAATATACGCGAGGTTCATTATGTGGCTGGTTAATGACGGCCAGCGAACGCACTAACGCCTCACTTCTCCGTCGTGGGTAACGGCCGCGTTGAAGGTGAAAGGTAACGTCTCCGTGGGGACGAAGGTGAGGGAGAAGGTTATTAGATTAGTGTGAGAGAAGTGTTTCACCAACGGCCCCCGCAGGGCAAAGTGATTGAGCTCCGAAGACAGATTGTGTGCAATTACAGTCCATTTGTTCCAGCCTGGCCTCCCCTCCCGTTACAGAGGACCAGGTAATGGAACTGGTTCGCCGGCTTTCCTTCTGCCTCCTTTTGTCTTTACCTCGCCTGTTGTCATCCCTCTCTCTGTCTTATCCTCCCAAGTTTAATGAATACACTAGATCTCTGATTAATTAATTCATTTTTCTTCGTTATCTCTTTATCCCCCCCTCCTCTGGTCCCCCCACCCCTTCCTCTCCTCCCTGTCTTTTTTTCTGTCTGTTTTTCCTTCTTTCTGTCTGTCTGAGGTAATTATATGCTTCCCAGCCTCTAACTAAATTCCTTTACTTTTCGGAAGCAAGTACCCCCTTTCTCCCACTTGGCCTCCTCCAAAGGACCCAGTGGAGTCCGTCACTTGCAGGATATATCGAGTGGAACTTAATGAAATGAAGCTTGTGACACCAACACGTGCAGAGGGGCTTCACGTGCAGTGCAAAGGAACATAGAAAAACATTATTGACATATTCTACAAATGCAATTCCACTCAACAAATTCCATGTGCCAAATGACCACGCGGACGGTCTTTTTCTCCACTTTCTCACACCCTTTCCTCTTCTCCTATATCTTTCGGTCTGGCCGAGGCAATTATATGGTTTGCAGCTCTCTCCCTTCAACAGTAACCCTTCCCTTGCTCCTTGTCTTAATCTGCCCCCCTTTAAAGCAGTTGCACTGTGTGCTTTGCTCAGAAGCTCCCGGTTCTCTCTGAAGGACCCTGAGGAGTCGGTCTCCTGTGTGCTCCCTCGCAGAGAGTCGAAGCACAATTACTGTATGCCAGGAGAATTGTGAACAAATGCAGTGTGAACTTGCATGCAGTGCAAAGGAGAGTGTGAGACCATTGTCGAGTATGACAGCAAGATGTCTATTCAGTTATTGTTCATTTGCAGCGTGATAGCTATGTGAACAGGCAGTCTTAATATTTTCTCTAATTTCTCTGTCTTCCTTCCAGTACTAATGCTGACTTCCTCCTTCGTCTTTATTTGCCTCCCTGCTCGACACCTCCACTTCCATCTTCATAGCTCTTGGCCCCCTCCAAAGGACCTGAGCGTCCATGTTTTCAGGTCACGCTTGGAATATATTGAGTCCAACCTAATTAGATGATCCTGGTGAGAAATGAAAGGCTGTTTGCTCTCATAAAATACAAAGGGAATGTGCAACACCTTTTTGTTAGATGTGTTACTGAAAGAATTGCACATTTCTAACCGTCCATCCACCCACCCACCTATCTATCCCTTCCTCTGCTGCTTCTCTGGGTTGTGGTTTCAGCAAGTTCAACAAGGTCGGCCACATGCACTTCTCCCTAGCCACTTTCTCTAGCTCTTCCCACAGGATCCTGAGACTTTCTCCAGCCACAATATGTAATCCCTACTGAGTGTTCTGGGTCTGCCCTGGGGTGTTCTCCCAGTTGGACACGCCTGGAATTCCTCCAGGAAGCATTCTGATCAGAGGCCCGACCACCTCCAGCTCCTTTCATTGTGATAGAGCAGCTCTTTTCCTCCAAGTTTTTTCTGGATTTCCTTAAGGCCAGCCATCCTGTGGAGGACCTCATTTTAGTCCCTTTTATTCATGATCTCCCCGACTAACTCTGACCGGTCATTACTCGGCCCCTTTTTTCAGTCACCGTTTTTTATTTATTTTATATAATGTACAATGACTACCTAAATAACTATGAATCAAGTGGAACAACCACTTCAGCCAGACATAAAACATGTTTTGCCATATATTTAAATTCAGGGCTTTTTAAAAGTTTTTTTTATTTTTTTACAGTTTTTCATAAAAAAAAGTTGAGGAGTTGAAGGAAGCATGCTTTATCAGGAGAGGAGCTCTGCATATTTTCTATGCTTCCTCGCTCCGTTTCTCTCTTCCTTCCTCTTCTTTATTGGCCCTCCAGCTGTGCACCTCCGCACCTCTTGGCCAGCTCCAAGGACCTTACAGAGTCCATGTCTTCGGTTCCCGCTCGCAAGATATTGAGTGGAACCTAATTAGGTGAACTGAATGCAGATAGCCAGTGCAAGACCTGTGAGATCTGTATGTATAGTGCTCAGTATAAGTTGACTAAAAAGAGGAATACAAAATCATCTTTTGGAAATTGATCTTAATGCCTTAATTAAAAAAATGAGGAAAAATCCAACCTTTAAGGACACCAATTTTCTTTGTGAATGAATAATGTATTGTAAATAAATACATGTTCTTTCTTTTAAAGGCCAGTTATTTCATGGATCCAGGATACTATGCATCCTGATAAAGTTCCCTTGGCCTTTGGAATTAAAATAGCCCCACATCATCACATACCCTTCACCATACTTAGAGATTGGCATTGGGTACTTTCCATAAGATCATCTCTCAATGCAAATCAAACCAGCTATTAGGATTTGTTACGCCCCAGTCTAGGGGTGCCTAGGACGCAACATGAAAGGCCCCCATCTTCCCCGTTTCCCAAATAGCCACAAACACAACTTTGTGTGAACGTCAGAAAACTCATTTATTTTACATAACATAAATGGTATAGATAAATTATACGTTGCTTCAGGGTGGCCTGCTACCAAAAATAACAAACAAAACTGTCTAAAGAGGTAAGAAACAGACCTAACAAACGAAAGAGCAAAACGAATAACAAAAGACTTACCTCCCTACCTAAATAAACAGGAGAAAACAAGATCTATACCACTGGAGGTCCACCCTTACTACTCAAATAAAACAATACCTAATCTAAACAAGATAACGCAAACAACAGTGTGGCCTGTTGGGAGACGACGAGTTTGAGGAAATGCCTGTAGCCCCCTCGACGGCTGCCATCTTGGCTCCTTATATCAAGTGGTTTTCCCCAGCTGCAGCCAATCAGGTTTGATTGACTGAAACCTCTCCACCAATTGTCGTCGGGCTATGGCACACACCTATTTGCATACAGAATTGAACAGAAAAGACACAGGGCACCACGCACACACAGCAGACAAAAGAAAACTATGACCACAGTCATAACAGGCTTACTGAAATAAAACCATGCCAATGCCAACTTCATCAGGATGCATAGTATCCTGGATCCATGAAATAACTGGCCTTTAAAAATCTGCCTGCCTCCATGGGAATTCTATCTTTTTAGTCAACTTTAGCATGGGTGTATTCACTTATGCTGAGCACTACATATATATTACATCACACAGGTCTATATATATATATATATATATATATATATATATATATATATATATATATATATCTCAGAACATCAACATTTGGTTTTGAAATTATTAGTTTTCAGTACTCTATTCACAGATTTTCTTTGGATCTCATGTTCTTTCTTTATCTTTCTGTCTGACCGCAGCAATTACCTATTCTATCCTCCTCCTTTGAGGCCTCCCAAAGCAGCCCTACTTCTTTCCTCATTCAGTACCTATTGGCCCCTTCCAAAGGACCCTATGAAGTGTGTCTCCTGGGTGTACTACTGAGTGGAGCACAATTGCATGAACTTTCCACAGACTTGGCGGATGTCACACATCCCATTGCTTCTTCAGTTTTAGGAGGGCAGACGTTGTCAGAGTGGTGCCATCAGAGGTAATTGGCTTCATGTTTCATGTTTTAACAGAGGCACTCTGATCCTACGATTGTCTGAACATGGTGATGGAACAGAGGACTGAGGGGAAAAATGTAACCTGTCAGAGATGAACTGTTGCGGATAAACAGCCACTCCCACACCACACACGCTTCCCAGACACATTTCCAGCCATAAATTATTATTTTTGACAACCTTGTCCATCAAATCAGATGCAATTCTGAGAGTTGCGTGGTGGTTTTTATATGAAAAACCTTTCACTGTACTCCTCTATGCATAAGTTTGAGGACTCGAAACACAACTATCCTGTTCTTGTTTTTTCATCATTTCAGAACTGACACGGTGTAGGATTGTTGTTCGATCGTAATTCTGATTTGTGCATCACAACTGATTGGAAGCTGCAGGGGGTATGTCTGCCTTCTGATCTAGTCATTGCCTATCTTTCACATTAGAATTAGATTTTCTTTATCATTATTATACTTGTGCAGACAATGAAATTCAGGCGCGCTGCCTGAGCAGAGCTCAAATGTACAAAATTATAAAAAAAATAGCAATAAAATAACGCTAAGGGAGTTATAAAAGTTATAAATAAATAAAAACACTTACACACTCACGTGCACACACTGAGACACAAACACACATATTTAAACGTGCATACATAGTATGCCTACGTGTGCGCCCATCAGGGTGTGCTTTCGGTGCAGAGTTCCGTGTGGTGATGGCCTTAGTAGACTGTAAACTGTAGTGCGTTCCTGAGGGCAGGACAGACTTTAAAAGACTTTTAGAATGCAGGATGCCTTCCGCAGGCAACGGGAGCTATATATGTCTGCCAGGGCAGGCAGATGTGTGTTGGGGATCTTCTGGGCTAGGTTGATGACTCCCAGGCAGGCACGGATTTAGAAAGCAGAGGCCCCTGGGCACAAAATCTTGGAGGCCCCCCTCCCAGAACTCGTGGCCCAAACTCACACAGTATCTTAAATTTTAGAAACAGTAAATGGAAGCTGTGGGTTTTTCTTTAGTTTAAAACAAAACCACTTTCTCCATTTCTTGTGATGTTAACTGTAACCGCAAAGGAGATCTATAAATATCTATAAAACAGAAGACAAAATGGAAATTATCACAGAACAAAATCAACAGAATTTATTGCAATAAAGCAGATTAAAATCTATGAAGATACAGCCTAATAACATAACTAACAATAACTACAGTCATGGGGATGCAACAGTATGACCTTGCAGTTACAGTGACCAAAATGATCACAGTTTTTATTTACTATTGAAAACTGGCTACTAGAACACTGGCCGGCTGTAGGGTGTCAAACTCTCATGTGCTCACACGAAACCTTTTCATGTGAGTACATGAAAGTTTCGCGTGAGCACATGAAAGCTGTGCGTAGCCGGAAGTTTCAGGTGAGCACATGAAAGTTTCACGTGAGCACATGAAAGTTTCAGGTGAGCACATGAAAGTGTGAGCACATGAAACTAAACTTTTTTTTTTTTTGCTCATGTCCACAGGTTCAATATGTGCAATACGTTTTCAATAAACGTTGAACCAGTCTGGCCCCTGACTTGTAGCAATTCTTTAATCTCGGCCCACTGTGTATTTGAGTTTGACACCCCTGACACCCCTGAGGAAAGCTGTACTTGTGGCAACTATTTTATTCTATGTCATAATTTCCTGAAATGTAATGACAACATAAGATTAAAATAAAAAAATAAAAGAATACAGACTATCACCAGCCTTAACCTTTAATTGATTAGTAGGTTTTATAGACAGAAAATACAGATTACTTTGTTGCTACATTATGACATTACAATCAGTATATTTGACTACAATATCCCTAAAAGCTTGTTTTGGGTGTATTTATATCAATATGGGGGTAATACTCAGGTGTCCACTTGTATATAAATTATATGAAAATGTACCCCAACACATACAGTAATGCTATGCAATGTAGCAAACTGAGAGTAACTTTTTTCATGTAAAATGGGAATATTTCAATGCATATTCCAAATATATTTAAGAGTTAACCTATAATGAACAATGTGTGTAGATAATTCTCTGCTTTGGTAGGACGGGCTCTCTCTCACACACACACACACACACACACACACACACACACACACACACACACACACAGCTCGTGCCGAACCCCGTGTGTCCGCTTCACCCGAGCCAAAAACCGCAACTGGCGACAGGCCTACTTCTCTGCAGTGAACTGACGGCAAAAGACGAACTTTTAAAATATTATAGGCCTATTACGTGAAAGTACACTCAACTAGAGAATGAGTCCCACATAGGCCTATTATGTATTGATAAGCCTAGACCGCGTATCTGATAATAAAAATGAACAGTCAACATTAATACAACAACGTTACATGATTTAAAAGGCAACATATCATACAGGGACAGGTCAGAGGAGCTGGGCTCTAGCTAATCAGAAAAACATATTTATTTAGGTGGGTTGGTGGACGCAGGTTCGGAAGGCTTCGGCGCCGATCCAGGCATCTATAATTAGCCTATCAAGGTTTTTAATAAGGGGAAAAGTAGGCTAATAGATTCGCCTGGTAATGTAGCCTACAGCGGTTTCGGTCTCAAGGAGAGTCGGGGACTGTGGTGGTGGGGGGGGGGGGCACTTGGACAGGTGTCTGTCACTCCAGCCGGATTGTGGTTTTCTGAATTGTTGTGCAACTCGTGCTGATGCTCAGGTAAGACAGGTTCATCTGAAATATTAGCGAGGCTGTGATGCTGAACTCCTCTTCGCTAGCATCACAGCAGGCGCCGCCAGGCTCTTTATTTGTGTCGAGCCGACTTTTAAAAAAGTGGAGATGGTTGGCATATTTCTTCTCATTGCATCCTCTCTGCCATCCTTCTCCCTTTTGGCTTTTCGTTTTGTGGCTCCGCTGCTCCACCGTTTTTTATCCATGTTTGTTTTTTCGATGTCCTCAACTCTCTTTTTTTCCCACACTATCTTCTACCGTCTGTCTTGCAGCTATCAACAATTTCCGCGGTAACCTGACTCATTGTCATCATCAGACACAGCCGACAGACAAAAACTGATCATGATACTTTTTTGTGTGTAAATAAATTATTGCTAACACACATGCACACAACACACACACTCATTAATGAATTTTATTTTAATTTAATAAGCAAAAAAAAAAAAAAAACCACACAGTTTGTGGGGTCTTGGAGGCCCCCTAGAGGTCGGAGGCCCCTGGGCACCGGCCCAATCGGCCCGGTGGTAAATCCGGCCTTGCTCCCAGGATCCCATGGGTCAGGACACTCTCAGTGTAGAAGGACGCTAGCAGCTGTTGTGGCAGGTTGACTTACCTGAGGAAGGAAAGCTGCTGTTGTCCCTTCTTAACCAGAGAGTTTAAGTTGGTTGACCACTAGAGATCTTCTGCAATGTGGTTTCCCAATAACCTGAAACTGGAGACTCTATCTACTCTTTCTCTGTTCATGTGTAGCGGCGGATGCTCACCCTGCTTCTTCTTGCAGTCAATGATGAGCTCTTTCGTCATTTTGTTTGCCAATTTCACATATCTCTGCAATTCAAATCAACTGCCATGTGTCTACCCAGAAGTGACGTTTCTGTTAGCGTGACATCACAGTGATTTGGTCTATAGTTGTTGTTGAGGCATTTCATTCTGGAACATAGGGGTGGACCAGCCAACCTACCAACAGACCAACACATGCTAGTCCAAAATCCAATGTTGCAAGTATTGTTTTATAATCTAGTTCATGCAGTGCAGAGCCAAAGCTCATCTGAAGTTTGCCTCACTCTTACAAAGTTAACTGTCTGCAGAGTTTACTGTCCTTGTACTGTCTCCATCCAGCATTTCATCCAAAAAAAGAGTCATGCCCAGTGAAAAGACTCATATCGACCCATAGTTTAGTGTGGTGTTGCCTGTATGTACATGCTGACTATTCAGACGAAACAAATCTGTGGAAATAAGGTGTTACATGTGCATGTGTGTAGTCTCTGTAGGTTTCAATGGTTAAAGGTCTTTTCTCAGCTTTGTTTTCTCTCCGTCCTTCTCTTATGTCCCTCTCTTTCTTCCTCTTCCTTTCTTTCCTCTCCCCATGCTTACTGTAGGCTCATATACTCAGTCTATTTGCACTGCAGATCACTTCCATCGCACTCCATTCCTTCTCGCTAAACACCTGCTCTCTGTTGGTTTTTCAATTTCTCTGCCCCCCCCGTCCTTTTTTACTATGCACTGTGTAACATAACACTCTCTCCTGATCAGTCTTCCATTCTCTTATCTCTCTGCCTCACCATTTCTAGAATATACTGGCTCTCAATTAAAATGTTAAACTATAGTACTGAAACTAATAAGTTTCACAATCTGCCCTTTTTCCCTTATGAGAAACTTAGCAGAGTACTGATTCAGCCTGTAGACTCAATTATTCAAATGTGCCACATCACAGTTTTAGCTGTGCAGGAGACGTAACTTGTGTCTGTGTAATTATAGATCAGTCGGTTGGCTGGTCCACATGTACCACTTTGGTTCTACTATCTATCAGACTGAACTATCAGATGAATTAGGATGAAATGTTGTACAAACATTAATTGTGCTAGACAGAAAATCCCATGGACTTTGGTGACATTTCCTCTGGTACCATCATCAGGTCAACATTTTAATTTGTCTAATGCTTTGGTTTATGACATCCCCACCATCCTCAGCTGTATTGTGTGATACGTCTTAACTATCAAATGTCAGAATGCTAATATGTTAATCTAAGATGTGTCACATAGCCGCTAGCATGGCTGCAGTCTCAGGGCACATTCAGACCAACAAAAGCGATCTCGTGATTCACCGCAGGGTTGTGCGGTGGTGGGAGCGTCACTGAAATAGCCCATTTGTGTGGCGTCCTGTTGTGTTTTTTAACCCCCCAATGTAGCACGAGTAGACTTTACCTTTCACAATTATCGTTTTCCTTCTCGACATTTCCGACTGCACTTGAAGGCAGCTTGTGTGCTTTGTTTTTGCAGGAAACAGTCAACTGTTACACAAACTCCTGGACACTGTAGTGCTTGTGTTTGGTGTTTTGAAACTTTCTTGTGGCAGCGACAGAGGCAGTGATGTTTCCTGTTTCCTGTACGAGATTCTCACACCGCCTCAAAACACACTGACAAGTCGCCGGTAACTTTGACCTGCTGATGGCGCCATATGAAAGGTCGAGCAGTCACTCGAGTCCTCTGGGCACCATGCATGTCTGTACACCATTTCATGGCAGTCCATCCAATAATTGTTGAGTTATTTTAGTGTCTGTCTGTCTATATCTATCTATCTATCTATCTATGTATCTATGTATGTATCTATCTATCTATCTATCGCCAACGTTGAAATTAGACCATCTAGCATAACATATATATATATATATATATATATATATATATATATATATATATATATATATATATATATATATATATATATATATATTTATATTTATAAATGCCTGTCAGCCTAGCAAAGGTGTTTTTACAACTTAAATGTTACACATGTAATACCTGTTAGCTAATACCTGGGCTCCAACGTCACAATTTCATTACAATTTCAACAAGTTCCATTTCAATACTGCAAATCATTTTTCATTCTGGCTTTACTAAGAAGAAATCTTTAGATCCAAAGTAAGAAACCGTGTCTGTGCTGTGAACACCTACCATGTATTTGCTGTAAAACAATCCCTCCCATTCCCTGTGTAGCATAACCATGGTGCACACAAGGTAAAGCTGAGGCTGTTATAGGCTGCTAATTCTCCTCAGGATGGACCGGTTTGTTTACTGTAATTATACTGACACCTCATATTATTTTTGTAATGATTTATTGATGTTAAATTGCAACATGTAGCACATCCCAATTATGCTGTCAATTTCTTTCTTTCTCTGCTTCTATTCTGACACATACACAAATTTATACCTTTTCTTTCATTGAAGGATGCTCATTGTTTTTTTTTTATGTCTTCAGTTCTTTCTCTCACAAACACATCTATCTACTCTAAACACATCAATCTACTCTATACATCTGCACTGTCAATATACGTACTCTATAAATATTGAATTACTTTTTTACCTCTGCTGCTGTCCTCTGTCCTCCTCTGACTTCCTGGTGTGTTTTGATCAGACTTTGTTCAGGACAGGAATCTCCTCCCCCAACCGGTATAATCGCTCCGGAACAGGGTCCAGGTGCAGCTCGGTGGGAGACCTCTCCTCCCCCCCGGAAAGCTGGTAATTACAGTACAATTGAAGTAAACACTAACAGCCGAGCTTCATCCCAAACACAGCCTTTATCAGTCAGCAGCCCGCCTTTCTCTGGGCAACACTGGGCATTTATCTCCATCTAGACAGACAGACAGACGACCCCTCCGGGCAGCATGCTGCATGGAAATAGCTTGACTGTAAACGCATTCATCTTAAAAAGATGTTTAATCTGGTATTGAGTAGCATTGTGTCATTTTGTTTAAACGTTGTGGAAATTGTAAACATCGCTAATTGAGGCAAGAGCATTTCAATGTTTCCACGGCAAGTATATTTCCAGGAATGCCCTCAGAATAAGTTGCTTCATTGTAAAAGTAAAACACCTCAAAAGTGTTTGGTGGTAGAGCTACCAAGAAAATCTCATGTGAGCTATACTAGACAAGGTAAAAACAACTAAATCTTTACAGTGAACAACTGCTCCGGCAACAGAAAGCTGCTGCTGCTGCTTATACGGTAAATTTACATTTGAATACTTTTACTGGGAACTTCAACAAAGAAACTGGAAAAGACTTTTTTCTTGAAAACTTTAGCAACCAGTGAACATAAACATGTTGTGCAGCACTTACAAGTCAGAGTGGTGCATAAAATGAAGAGAGTGGAAACGATTAGTCAGTTATAGGATAAGTTGATCAACAGAAAATAATTGCCAACTATTTTGATAATAAATTCATTGTTCAGTCAAGGCCAAATTGTAATTGTGCTGAATGAAATGTAATGTAGTTGGTTTCAGCTTCTCATATGTGAGATTTTTTTCTTTTTTTTTTGTCGTATACACACTGTTTTAGTGAAAACACCTGTCAGTAGTGCTGGGTATCATTTAACAAATTGAAATACCAGTACCAATACCTATACCTGTACCCTTAAAGGGTACTGACATCTACCCAAGTCTCTTGTTAGCTTTGCTGCCCCTGTTAGGGCAGGACAAATGACACCTGCTTATTCTTATATTCACATTCTTATTGCTAGAAAATATTTTCAACCTGAGCAGAGGTCTAATCAGCCAGAATTACTGAAATCTCCTCTCTGAGTGTACAGAGGCTTTAAAGTGATAATAATGCGATGATCGGCTGCAAGCAAAACCATACAAATCGTCCTTTTTTCCGATACCTTAAAGGTATCGTCTACCAATACTCTTCCCTTCCTGTCAGTATAACACAATACAATTCAACAGCACCACAAACTATATCCTCCAGAATGATCATGAAGTTGAATTAACACCTCTCTTAAACAAAAAAAAACTGACATTATAACCTCCGTGATGTTGGATTTATTACAGGACTGTTGCATTAGAATGCATTAGTTTTACTGTAGTCAGGTGTGCCTAATAAACTGGCAATTGAGTGTATGATAGTAAACTGCATATCTTTGTGTTTTAGGCTGTTTGCGGGACAAAACAAGCAATTTCAATATGTCACCTTGGGCTCTGGGAAATATAAAAATATAAAAAAATATAATGCGCATTTCACACTTCTTTAAATGTCACACTGTCACGGTGTTTTGAATAAATATGAAGAAATATTTGGACTAACACAATGGATTTGAAATTAAATCGTCATTGTAGTGCAGACTTTTCAGCTTTATTTTGAGGGTATTTACATCAAAATTGAAGGAAGAGTTTAGGAATTACACACATTTTCATACATAGTCCCCTTATTTCAAGGGACCGAAAGTAATTGGACAAATTAATGTAATCATAAATAAAATGTTGCAGGTCTTTGTGCCTTGCTTAAGTTTTTTTTCTTAAGCAAGTGGAATGCATGCTTGATCGGATTGAGATCAGGTAATTGACTCGGCCATTGTAGAATATTCCACTTCTTTGCCTTGAAAAACGCCTGGGTTGCTTTTGCAGTATGTTTTGGGTTGTTGTCCATCTGTACTGTGAAGTGCCGTCCAATCAACTTTGTTGAATTTGGCTGAATATGAACAGACAGAATGTTCCTATAGACTTCAGAATTCATGCGGCTGCTTCCATCTTCTGTCATGTCATCAATAAACAAGCCGTGCATGCCCATGCCATTACACTGCCTCCACCATGTTTTATAGATGATACCTTGAATCAAGAGCCGTCCCAAGCCTTCTCCATACTTTTCTCTTCCTGTCATTCTGGTACAGGTTTATCTTAGTTTCATCAGTCCAAAGAATGCTGTTCCAGAACTGGGCTGGCTTTTTTAGATGTCTTCTGCCAAACTCTAATCTGGCTTTTCTATTCTTGAGGCTTATGAATGGTCTGCACCTAGTGGTGAACCCTCTGTATTTGCTCTTGTGAAGTCTTCTCTTTATGGTAGACTTGGATAATGATACGCCTACTTCCTGGAGAGTCTTCTTCACTTCACTAGATGTTGTGAAGGGGTTCTTCTTTACCATGGAAAGGATCCTGCGATCATCAACCACTGTTGTCTTCCGTGGACGTCCAGGCCTTTTTATATTGCTGAGCTCACCGGTGCGTTCCTTTTTTCTCAGAATGTACCAAACTGTTGATTTGGCCACTCCTAATGTTTCTGCCATCTCTCTGATGGATTTTTCCTTTTTCCGCAGCCTAAGGATGGCCTGCTTTACTTGCATCGAGAGCTCCTTTGACCGCATGTTGTGGATTCGCAGCAACAGCTTCCAGATGAAAATGTCACAGCTGAAATCAACTCCAGACTTTTTATTTGCCTAATTGATTATGAAATAATGAGGGAATAGCCCATACCTGCTCATGAAACAGCTTTTGTCTCAATTGTCCAATTACTTTAGGTCCCTTGAAATTAGGGGACTATGTATGAAAATGTTGAAATGAAAATTCCTAAACCCTTCCTCCAATTTTGATGTAAATACCCTCAAAATAAAGCTGAAAAGTCTGCACTACAATGACGATGATTTCATTTCAAATTCATTGTGTTAGTGCACAGGGCCAAAATTATGAAAATTGTGTCACTGTCCAAATATTTCCGGACCTAACTGTAGAGAAGATGCCAGCCATTGATCCAAAATGAATTACTGAAATGAAATCCTTAATTCTACGAAGCTTCATGCCACCTTCAGACACACTGCAACCCATTATACAGTAGATACCAACTGATTTAGATTAGACCATTTAATACAGTTAACACCTAAAAACAAGGACATGATGTGATGTGGAGCCAACAAAATGGCTAAAAGGAAAATTAGATTTCAAGACTGAACATTAAAGGAGAACTCCGGCCAATTGTTACGGTAATCTTGCTTAATATATTGTCGGCCGCAGCAAGCAAGGAGGGCAAGGAGGAAGCAGAAGCAAGGCCGCTGGTCGGAAACTACCACACCGTTCCCCACAGTCAAGACTCCTACTCTCCATTGCCAGACGGATCGCACACAAAATGGATATATATCATAAATATCCATATATATGCTACAAATACACGGAACTGCTGCATGATGACTATTACCAAAGCCTGACTGAACACACTCAGTCATCCCAGAGGACAGCTAGCTGGCAGCTAACAGGGTAGGTGAATGTTGAAAATGCATCTTGTTGTCATGTAAGGGCCCTGTTCATGTTACACAGACATTTTAATTGCATTTTGTGTCTGTTAAGATACACAAAGGCACTATTTCATTTATGCCCCCATAACTGCCGTTTAGCTAAGTGGGAGCTGTGGGCATTGGCTGCAGCAGCTCTGTGTTGCTAGCACCGATTTAGCTTGTTTGTTTTTCTATAGACAGGTCTCGCATAGTTATATTTAACAATATTACCGTAACAATTGACCCGAGGTTTTCCTTCAAGTTCAATACCTTGCTATGGAGTGTATTAATTGCAGGTGTTGGCCTCATTTTTTGTTGCAAATGTAACTAATGTAACTCCTGTGAATCATAATGCTGGATTCAAGTAAAACTTGAATATAATAAAAACAGTAAGTATAAAAAAGTCTTCTATTACCACTGTGAGCCTGCCATAAGGCTGCAATTTTCTCACAGGGGAATGCTCTTTTACACTACAGTATTCTGGCGCTTTGCAGCTACCAATCAAGTTAACAGTATATACTGCATCCCCTCCTTTACCACACACACACACACACACACACACACACACACACACACACACACACACACACACACACACACACACACACACACGAACAAAAGACAGATTGACCTGAACAGCGTTTTTTTAAGCAGTATTGTGCTGCTTGCTTCAACACTTCTCAACAATAGAGCAAGGTGCCCTTAATGTAACTGATCTGAACACATGTTTAGTATTAGTATTACATTGAGATTCTCAGCGGGTTATTTGGATTTTGACCAGCTGTCTTGCTGCTGGCCAATCACTTGTTAAAAAAAACATTGTAATTTAGGTTAATGGTGCCTATTCACGCTGTGTGTGCGTGTGCACTGTACATGCCTGGATATACTGCATAGCCATGAGGAAAGACGAGCTCAAACACAAGGACAATGCACATCCATCTGTTCTCGTTCTCCTCCTCTGCAGTCTGTCATGTCTGTCCCCTCTGCGCCGCCAAGAACTCTGGGAAACAAGTGTCCTGCAGCGGTGTTTATACTGGTCCTGTGGCAATGTTGTCTGTACAGTGCTCACCGATTGTCATACTGCTGCTTTCTCACAATATGCGATGTTGCACACTGTGTGGCCTGCTGGCTCTTTTCATTGCAGAAAAACCAGAGCATGAAAGCATGTGATTTACTTCCATTCTTTTTTACAAGAAGAATATATCAGACGGTGTCAGCTTGTGCTGCGGTGCACCTTGTTATCTCTGTTTGTGTTTCTAAAAGGATGAGATCCTTGTTTTCTCTTTTATCTGCAGGAGAGCTGTGGACGATTACGGAAGGCTTGCGTCATGTGGATGCAACAACAGAGATGTTGTCATTACTTAGAATTCCTCATGGGGGCGACAGAAACTACGCACTATAGCTTTAAATGGTATACTCTACAGTGGTTTACCTTCTGACCTTGTTGCAGTGATGTACAGGTGGACCCAGTCAGAGGTTTCCAACCACACAGGGCAGTAGTAACTCTTTAAAGACTCAGTGGTACTGAAATGCCAGATTGCTACACCGTCATACCCTTTTATATCAGAACTCATTATGCAAACATTTATTTCACCTTGTCGCAATTATAAACCAATCTGGATCTAATGTCCAGACTGGACTGCTTCCAGAGGAGGCTGTGAGCTCAGGATCAGCTGGGCATCAACCTTCTGGTATCAGCATGGCAACAAAACGGCGCCCTCATGTGCAATGTGGAACCCATCTGGAAACTGTTAGTGTGCAACATATTCTCATATATATATTCTCATAAGATAGCGCTCATCGTACGCTATCTTACAAAAAGTAATGCACAACAATTTGTAGGACATCCCTAGAAATAGGCGACAGCCGGCTGGTCGCATGACAGTTAAGTTTAGCGGCCTTTACAGTTGAATTTAGCTGAGAAAAGGTGACTGTGAGCCGGGTACCGGTCAAAGTGAGGTGCCGGTTATTTCAGAGGTTGTTGCAGTTGAGTTTAGCCGACAAAAGGTGAGCGTCATGTGGTGATGACAGTTAAATTTAGGGATCAAAACAACTAGTTAAGATTAGAAAAAAAGATTGTGGTTTTGATTAAAACACCAGTCCCTTTACTCCTGGGACACAGACTACTGGGTGAAAGTCTTGTGTTTTCCCCGGGACACAAACTTCGCTCCCCCTCTTGAAAGCCCTGAGTTATATGATCTACCCCGACCTCCTCTCTACGCAGTCCACAGCGCTCTTATACAGCAGCTGCCAATGTGGTACATACAGCAATAAATACGTGGAACACATATTACACAAATTACAGTGCTTTACTTTTCGTAGCTATATGTACGAATGGTTCATGAGAACAGCCTGTAGTGTGTGCCTATCCCGAATGAAAACCACAATTTTAATATGAATGAATGCAACTTGAGGTGGCTTTTTAGGCCTCAAGTTCTCCCCCCACTTGATTGCTTAACTATAAAAGTGGCACATGGGGCTGTGAGCTCCATCGATATGCTTCGGGATGCACAGCAGCACTGGCTGAACAGGAGGATTGCTGCTACAATGCTGTTAACACCACTCTTAGGGCTGGGCAGTATATCCACCTTTAAGATGTATTGATGTATTTTCAAACGAGATATGGGAATGGACAACACAGACTGAGAGAGAGAGAGAGAGAGAGAGAGAGAGGCATTCTCAGACAAGGCCTTTTTAATTTAATATAGGCTATTTATTTTTAGGGGTGTCACGATTCTCCAAATCCTCGATTCGATTACATTTTCGATTCTAAGGTCACGATTCGATTTGATTCTCGATTTTTACATCTTTTTTTTAAGCACAGGTTGCTGTGCCATTTTTAGACTAGACTTGTATGTAATATATCTGACCTTTGTTCGCAATGTACCACATTACATTGTCAAATTTAACATTTACAACATTAACAACATTTATTAACAACATAATGTAACAATAACATATCTGCAGTCAATTGGAAACTTGACAATTTGTCAATAAAGTAAAAAGAAAAAAAAAGTTTACCGTCAATCCTGAGGGCTGACGCTTCGCAGCACACGGACTTTGGTGTTAAAGCCCCCAACGTCGTCTTCCAGGCAGCGCTGCCTGGAAGGCACTAGCATTAGGCAATGGTTATGGTTGAAGACGTCATGCTATCTTTTGACTGGCGCTTGCTAAGTTACAGGAGGTTGACTGACTCGCAGCACTTCAACACGTGTGTTTTTTCCGCTTGACAAGCCGACCGGACGTGACATGGGGGCGTGGCAGTATCGACGATTCCATTTTTTTTATTCAATATTCAAGATTGTGACTTCATTTCAATTGATTTTGATTTAAAATCGAAATCGTGACACCCTTATTTATTTTAGATACATTTTTCATTTACATGTGTTGCAGCTGTACATTTTCAAACTGGGAAGGCAACCCTGTCTTTGCATTTTATTTTGATGATAATAAAAAATGCTTTTGACATCTCACATTACATTACAACTGAACATTTAGGGGCCCTTAATTTCCCCATTGGGGATCAATAAAAGAGTATAAATTAAATTAAATTTGTAGAAAATACCAAGCTATACAGTATATTGTGTATTGCCATTCAGCCCAAAAAAATACATATATATGGTTTTTGGTCCATATGGCCCAGCCCTACTACATGTCCAGTATAGACAAGGAACAACAACAATAAATGGCAACCTCAAGACTGTTGGTGTCAGAATTCACAGTATATAGAAAATAACAAGCACGAGTGTCTTGACGCGCGTCATACGGCAGCAGTACATGGTGCACTTTCATATACCTTTCCACCGTGGCTTCATGCTCATTAGTCCAGCATGCCTTGACCTCTCCCCCTCCTGACCCCCCTCCCTCCAGTTTAGGAATAACCTCCTGACCTCGGTTTGTGCTCTGGTGTCGATCCCTACGTATCCTGTCCTCCTCACTTTCACTGGACATCCCTGCTTTACCTGCTCCTCATCTTGCTGCTGTCTTGTATAAAATCTCTCCGGGGACAAGAACACTGTAGCTGCGCATTCCGCCTTTTTCTTCACTGCTTGTTTGTAATATCAATGATTTTACAACTGAATCTTGTTCCATCGTTAAAGGCCCTCTGGACAACCGCATCAGTCAAATGCTCGGCATGTAAATTCAAAACGTACCAAAGCCCTCGCTGTTCGCTTTGAATACCGCATTGTCTTTCGGGGATCCACTCTGTCTATCACATTTGCATTTGGTACAAACACAACCCCATAGTGTTTATTTGCTTTTCATCACAGTCAACTGGCCGGGAAGGAAAGCAAATAGGCTGTTTTGAAATTGACACAAACGTAACGGCTCAATCAAAGCCATGATCTAAATCATTCTATTTAATGTCAGCCATTTATGTGCTGATTTTAAATTGCTACAGTAACAGCATCACGCTGTGCCAAGTGTCTATAATCACACTGACAATATACAATATTTTGGCCCGTAGGCGAGAGCTCCCTCTCCAATTATGTTTCTCTTGGCCTGAGATTGAATCTATTACTGTGTAATTGCCTCTATATCTCCAACTATCACCCGAAGCAGTTCCACAGATTATATAAACACATGGTGTGTAAATGTTTGAGGGGAATCAATGCTATTTTTAGGATGTTGTTGATGTTGAAGGAGCTGTGTCCTTATGAAGGACCATCTCATCCCAAATTATTGGCGATGGTGACCCAGCAGTTTCTCCTCTAAGAGGTTATGGGAGTGGAATGAAAAAACGATTTAGAAAAGTACATTTGTGACAAATAATTTTGAACATTTCCTATAATCTTTTGGTCTCAGGTGGGTGCGGTTCACTGCATCAAGACAAATCCGATAGCATCAGTCAAGCTGTCAGGCACTGAAGAGTAAACTTACTTTTACTTATAAGCAGGATAAAGCATCCAGATCTCAGATTCTCAGCAGACTGAAACACTCGTATTAAATATGTATTAGTCAACTTAATGCTCTCACCTCCCTTATCTGTCAAGTAGAGTCAGGTGTATCACCATCAGGGTTTTTAGCTGACTACTTTATTTAGGTAAGTGCTGCTGGTTGGCCCTCAAGGTGGTGATGTTTTCCAGCTGTCCAACACTGTGATCCAAAGCAAAATATCTATGAGCCAAATTAACAAGACATTTGCCACAAATACTTGATGATTCTTAATGAACATCAAATGTCTATTCATAACAAATATTGGTAACTTTGGTGACCATCTAACCGTTCATCCATGTGGGAGGATTTGGCGCAGATTTGGTTTTTGGTGTACCATGCCTGGTTTGACTCTGAAGTTAAAGCTACACTTTGTAAGACTTTCTCCCATCTAGCAGTGAAATTGTATATGACAACCAACTGAACATGACTTTCTAGCCCTTCCCATTCCGAGCACATTTTAACTCCTATGGTGGCGGAACCCGAAATTAGCTCTAGTGTTGTAGCCACTCCAATATTAACTTTGGTCTCGTTGCTTTGCCTGTCGCGTTGTCGTTTAAATTCTTTTTCGCTTCCCTGGCGAGTAATCGCCCCCTTGCATTCGTCACGGTGCCACTAGGTGTAAGAGTGTGGCGAAATGTGGAGGTATGTCCCTCTTCGGCTAATGTATTCTAAAGATGGAGGTGCAACATGCCTGCCGTCATTCGAGCAAGTCGCTCTCATGTATTCTGAATGGTTCTAAATGGCAGATTTTATGCTTACGAGAATACTCTGATTAGTTGGTGGAAGTAATTACACATGAATGAGTACATATTTGTGATTTTTTTGCTAAGAATCAACTCAGAAATTACACAATGTAGGTTTAAGGAAGTCACCGAATGTGCCTGCACCAAATCACATTGCTTCCTCTCAGCGCTGGCAAATTTGCAGGGGCCTGGTTCTGGTCCGCGGGTGTGGTATTGGAAACTTTGGCATCACCGTCAGCACAAATTTCCCCTTTACCAATTTGACTTATGGGTCTGATTTCCAAAATAGTTTTGAATTGTAACGGTCTCCAGAGGACGAACTGTCATGTTTTCATCAACATCTTGCCCTTCCTTTTATATGACCATGATCATGCTAAAATTTCCACTTCTACACAAAACATCTGCCGTGTTAAGCTTCCTATTAAAGTACATTAGTGACATCAACTATTTGCAGTGTACATGAAAACCACAATCTGGTGATCTTAAAATTCGAAAGATCTCACAGCTATGATCATACACCCACACATCTGGCAGCATCCTCAACACTTTTAATTATTTTAGATTTGACATCACTGCGGTAGCTGACTGCTGTGGAGTTCCAAGTTTCTGAAATAATGTTCTGTTTAAAGTGGCTGTATGCAACTTTCCGTTTGTGTTGATTCTAGCGGCCGCTTTGGACAAAATCTGTAGTGTTTTTACCACACCTGCTGACGTAAAGGTGTTTTCTTTACGGTGCTGTATTGCCCACTGTAGATTACCGAGTTAGCGTTACTAGGAGGTCATAGAGTCGCAATGAATATTTTGCTCAGACAGCAAATCATTCATTTACAGTAAGAGAATAAGTTGCAGATGGATCGTTGCATTTCAAGTGTTGCATTCGGTAACTCAGCCTACTTTGGATGTCTCGTGAGCTAAACCGGATATCACTGTCACTGTGTCACGAGCCAAAGCAATAAGAGATTGTTGTAGCAACCAACGTAATAATAATAACTTGTATAGTGCATTTCATGAAACCCACGGACGCTTTACACAAGTACAGGGGGACAAGGGAAAAGAAAATAGTAGGCCACCACAAACACGGACTAAAAGGAATAAAACGTCCGCGCTAAATGGAAGGGGGGGGCGGTAACTTAATGTCTGCTACTGACATACAACCACATGGCGCATTATAAAGTTATTTTATGAATGAAATAGACATATTATACATACCTGATGGCCAATTCGGTGACGTTTCATTTACAATCTCGAAATCGCTCCATCTGTTGAAAGCCTGACCGAGTGTGACTCGTGTTTGCCCGTTGTCTTTCACTTTCCCTTTTAGCTTTTAGTAGTTCTTCGTTTAATTTCCTTATTTCATGTAATGGCCCTGCCCCAGTATTAGCCACAACTACAGCAGATAACTTCTAAAATTACATTAAAATACAATTAGTGGCTCAGTGGGTAGAGCAGGCACACGTGTACTGAGAGGTTTGTGCCTCGACGCAGAGGTCCAGGGTTCGGGTTCGACCTGTAGCGGTTTCCTGTACGTCTTTCTCGCCTAGTTGTCCTGTCGAGGATTAAAGGCGGAAAAGCCCAAAAAAATAATCTTAAACAATAAATAAAAAATAGAAAATACAATTAGGCCTATAGCTCTAAAGAGATCTCCTGCCACCCTTGGCTGGATACACTAACACAGGCTTTTCCGGTGCTAGACCGAAATCTGTGACCCTTCAGAATGTGTGGTCTGTAGCGCCGTCTACCTGCCATAAACCATTTTGTGACTAAACTTGTGGTAAAAACCCGGGCAGAGGTCATAAAGGAGAATTCTGGCCGATTTTTACCTGAATCTTGATCGCTAGATGTCTCCAAGTACTGCTGATAGGAAAAAAAAAATTAAAATCGGTGCTAGCTAGTGTTGTTGCAGCTAACGGCCAGAGCTCCCAGTTAGCTAAAATGCCAGTTGTGGGGGCGTGTTCGTGCCGTTGTGCCTCTTAACAGACACAAAATGCAATTAACATTTCTGTGAAGCATGAACAGGGCCCTTACGTGACAACAAGATCTGTTTTAAACTCAGACTCGAAGAAACCGTTTAAATTCAAAATTTGTACTGTCACCTACGTCTTTTTCCATCGGTCGCTTCACCGAAAGCCGAAGACGAAAACTTGAAGTTTATTTCCCCCTTAAAAATAGGTAATTGAGCACTGTAGTGGTTATGACCATATCAGTGACCACATGGAAACAGTCCAAATGATGCCTGTGGCTTGCACAGTAATAGCGTTACTGAAGGCTAGCTCTAGTGTCGCGCTGAAGTCCCGTGGGAATTCAGTTGTTGCAGGAAATGGTAAACAGTAGTGTGCAGATCGGAGCGTAGTGTGTGAAGAGGGAAGATCGGAGGTGTTCACAAGGGAAGAAGCTTGGAGGAAGAATAACGTGTGTTGATCTACTGAGGAAAAGAAATGGTTTGTGTTTGTTTGGTTACCATTTTGTCGCATGGCATGACCTCCGTGATCGACTCGTCAGGGCTTTTGGTGAAGAGACCGATGGAAAAAGAGGTAGAGGTAGATTCAAATTTTGAATCTTTGAATCTAACGATCAACATTCAGGTAAAAATTGGCCGGAATTCTCCTTTAATAAAAACTATATAAAAATTGCGTTCTTTTCACTGTTAGTCTCATTTGCTGTTACAGGTCATTTCTTATCATCAGATGGAAAATTACACAGTTTCAGAAACGTGTAAAAGTTACATATAGTCAATTTAAAGCTTGGGATTATGGATCGTTGTGAGGTAGCCACTGAGTAGTGCTGGTGTAAAACAAATTCTGTTGGAGGAAATTTGCGATTGAGGTGCTGGAGTTATTCGTACAGATTGCTCCGGCGCTCTGCACACTTACCATTTCACCAATTCATTAAAAACATGTTAAGCACAGAAAGAAAGTGACTTAGGTGTGATTTTCTACTATGCCTTCTCAGATGCCCACACAGAACAGTACTACAATATTAAAGGTGACTTATTATGCACCGAGAGCGCAGATGTGGAAAACCTTTTTCTTTTTTGCAGGGGGCTTTAAGGGCTTTTTCAGGAGGGGTGCTTAAAGAGACAGGCACTAAAACAGAGTGTTTCAGACAGTTCGAGCACAGACAGTATGAGAAAAATGTTTTCTGAACATTAAAGCATGTAACCATGTTCCAGTAGAAACACAAAATACAGGTATGAACCTGATAATATGACTCCTTTAAAGATGCACAATATGTGCTACAGTATGTAGACAGAGCAGCTCTATGTGAGGAGTAGAAAACATCACTATGTGGATTTACAGCCTGAAAATAACCCAAATCAGTCAGCTACTTCAAGTCACAGTAATGCTGCTAAATGATGGCTGGCCCTTCAGGAGTCTTAAGCAAGTCAGATCAAAGTCTCGTCTCACGATTACAATGCTGTAGGTGATCATTTGTTTTAAATGTCTAAGGAGAACAGAACAAGCACAAACACTTGTGGCCTAGTAATGACAGTGCATTGTTTTTTCCGCTAACAGCTGGGGCAAAGACAGACAAGATCTTTGAATGCAGTGCGCACACATCCTGAAAGCTGCTTTCATGTTGTTTTCTCAACAAAGTGTGTAATAAAAAATTACATGAGAATATGTTGCATCCAACACTCGCAACACTTGCCCCTTACAGCAAAGAGGACATGCCTCAAAAGACACAAACTGCAGTTAACTGAAGGGCCTATAAGGTGACCAGATGCTTCTACACATGAAATATCAACATGTAAGACCAGTTAAACCACAAACCTGTTTGTATTTGTATAGCCAAAGTTACAAGTGTACATGAAAACCTGAAAAAATTGGTTTTAAATCTGAAGCACTTCATTTCAACATTACATTAATTTAGCAGAAGCTTTTATCCAAAGTGACTTAAATAAGTGCATTCAACCCAAAAATGGCAAGAGTCATGCAAGCACATCAACTTCTACTCCGTGTGGCATCATGTTTCCTACTGAACATATTTGCTGTTGCAAATTACGATTTGTATCCTTATCTGGGCTTCACGTAGGTGAACGTGCACAGGGATTGCTTGGATACATTTATGTGGGTGTTTCTTTTATACTTTTATGTAGTGTGTTTACATTTGTTTTTCTCTTCGTTTCGAAGCGCTACCAACATACGTTGAATCCGCATACTTCCAGCTTTTGCTGTATATAAGCATCATTTCAATATGGTTAAACTTAGATTAGCAACCTGGGACTTGAAAAATTATTATTATTGGAAACTGCTCCAATCAGAGCTGAGAATTTTATGTAATTATGTGCTTAAATGGCGACAAGCTTCAGGCACAGGAGAGGCAAAGGTGAAGCAGAAAGAGAGAGAGAGCATTCTGAGACCAGTAGTTTCTTTGACATATAGCCTACATACCAAGTACATCACTTTTTCTTTTCCTTTAAGTATATCTCATGGTCATGGTCTTTTAAACCTATTCAAGGACCGCTGGTCGCAAAATCTGCTAGTCAATAGTTAAAAATATACATACAAATAATTAATTTATTTTCAATTGCAAAACAAGGTTGTCTCATGTGCTGATGGGCATCATCTTACCGCCTCTGTTCTGTTTACAAATCTCTGGAACTAATGTTCTGTGTGGAAAAGGAGCTGACTGCCGCTGGATGCATACGTGGGCGTTCCACTGACGAGCGTGTGACACCTGATTGATTTTATTATATCTTGGTTGGCTCTGCTCTGCCCAGCAACTACGAACATTGCTGTCTTTATGTGACATCCAAACAGAGGCCGGGGCCTCGTTGTGACAAACGCTGTTTTTTTGACGAGAACCCTGCTGCTGTTTTAAAGGGGAAACCTCAGAACCTTTTAGTTGGTTTAAAGGATGACAAAGTGTCGTGACATGCTTTACAATTCCAAAAAAGTAGAGTCCGATTTCATCTGAGAGCAGTGCACGGCTTGAAGAAGTGCCGCAGATGTGCTTATCAGGTTTCTTGATAGGCTGGCAGACTATCTCGCAGCACACAACTATCGAGAATGATTTAAAGAAGGTAGCATGCGTTACAATTTTCTGTGGAGTAACAGACCTGGGTAAAAGCAGGTTTGAATACTTTGTGCTTATTTCAGACTGATTGGAGAGTCATGATGGGGGATTTTATCACATCAGGGCAATTGAGGCTTCGTCACACAAAAAAGCAAATCACACTAAAGACAAGTGCTTTACAAGAGGGGGAGATATTCACTAATACCCTGATTACACGTACATGGTTATTTTGAAAAACGGAGACATTTCCCTTCGTTTGTGCCCTTCGTTTACACGCAAACGGAGAATTCACCTCTGAAAACGATTCTTTCTGAAAACGATTCTTTCTAAAAACTCCGGCCACATTGGGGGTTTTAGGAAAACTTTGTTTGCACGTTTGCATGTAAACTGAGACAAACGGAGGTTTAGGCAGCCGAAGAAGTGAGGAAGAGAAGAGAGAGCAAGTGATTCGTTGCTGTTGTTGCTATTTTCGGGATTCTGATTGGCTAACGTGGGCTTGAGCTTCTCGTTACACTGCCACCTACAGGTTTGGTGTGCTCTTGACAGTATATATACACGGGTACGTGTAAATGAACACTTTTCTGAAAACTGACAGCCGTGCACGATGTTATTTTTGAAAACGGAGAGGTTGAAATGTCCGTTTATGAAAATAGCCGGCCACGTGTAAACGTAGTATGAAAAAGTGTGAGGTAATGAATCAAGTGGGACGTAGAGTCATTTCCTCATAGACGTCTATGCAATCTGGCTTGTTTTTGGAGCCATTGGAGTCGCCCCCTGCTGGAAATCAGGTAGCAGGTTTAAGGCACTTCTGGAGTGACTTCACTTTTCAGGCCCGGTAGCTCCGTCTATTATTTTTAACAGTCTATGGCCCAAAGCCACGTACAATGAGGTTATAATCCAAGCCAGTAGTAGTACTCCTCGTGCCTAATACACTGATCTTGATGTGTACAGATACCCCTTTAATCTCTTTCACAAGTCTGTTTTTACATCTGAAGTAGAGCCCGACCGATATATCGGCAGGCCGATATTAGGCATTTTCCGATCAATTCTGATAAATGAATATTTAAAAAAATAAAATAAAAAGGGAGGAAACCCCCTTCAACCATGTTCTGAGTGTTGGCGTTGCAAAGTTTGTCCACCAGAGGGCGCTCTACAACGTCCCTGTTGGAAACGGTCATGTTTAACCCTTTAAGTTTCATATCTTAAGTTTGTATTTTATTTATCAGAACTTTAATATATTTTGATGTTCCTCTGTTCTGTTGTGACAATAAAACAAACAAGTTTATTTTTAAACTGTATTATCATATTACTTTAGTGAGGACTCATAAATAACTACAAATAACTAATGTTAGGGAACTCTGTTTATGTTTTGTTACGCGTTTCTGGATTTAAAAAAAATATATATATCGGCCAATATATCGGAATATTGGATTTTTAAATCGCCAAATATTTGTATCGGTATCGGCCTCATAAATCCTTTATCGGTCGGGCTCTAATCTGAAGTTTTCCTAATTCAAAGTGTTGAGCTCTCATATATGTGAAGCTCCACTCAAAGAAGTTTTGATACCAACCTGTTGAACGTGCTGAGTGCTGGCCTGGTTGCCGCTGTGATGAAGTACATGTCTGATCCAATAGCAATATTTTTCTAGAACAGTAGCTCAAGTGAAAGGTCCTTGTTTACTGTTAATAAATGTATGAATTTGCCTCAGCAGCGCTGTGAAGTTGAAGCGACCCACAGCTGTTTGTGCCTAATGAGGTGTCTAATGTATCTGAGAACAGTCAGGCTTTGGAGTTTGCCAGCACAATGTTTTCATGAATCTTCGTCTCGGTCGCACAGGAAGCACAGGAAGATGTTGCAAGTAACCATGTTTTCTGAAGATTACATGTCAAAGCAATAATCACAAATTGAAAATGAAGATCGTAACATTTTCTGACACAAAGCCAATTGACTAAAAACAACAGTACGGTTAAGTCGCAGTAAAATTTCATGAATGTCTTTGTGTGTATAATCCTACTGGGAATCAAACTCTGTTCCATACTCTCTATAGAACCAGAAAGAACTCATGTAGCTGTAGGCTATATATCCATATGACAAAAAGTGAGAGAAAAAGTGTTTAATACGTATAATATATGACCGTTTTCTTTTATTCTCCAAGTAATACCCCCAGGAGTATATTTTCAAAGACTCGAGCTATCACTTTGCTCTACAATTTAAACACAAAGGAAGGAAATATATGGATGAAAACTGTCTCAGCTCCTAGTAAAAGCTCTTATTTCATTACAGGGCCTTGGCTACACTTGGCTGGACTGCAGGGATCTGCAGGGCTGGGCAGGGCCCACTTGTCATCTGCAATACAGCATAACTTTACTGTCCACCTTTATGAACCTTTGATTTTGAATTTAATCACACAGTGGCAGTACAAAAAACAAACACCCGACACTTCAGTCTGTCAGACTAAAGTAAGCCGATATGGTGACTATTTATACCATAAAGGTCTTTTCAGACGGGGAAGCGATTGATTCACCTAGTAATTCATTTTCAATGAGAATTGTTGAATTTCTGTTTAACTCTTTCCTACGCGAGCCAGACGCGCGGTGCAAATCAATGAACGAGAGCCGTTTGTGAGTTTCCCAAAAATAAACAACAGTTTTCTAAACAGTAATCAGGACATAAACCGTAACGTTAGGGCTGTTGCACGTCAGAGCATCGGCACAAGACTGGATGTATCGGGTAATGTTATAGTTTGAACTTAAAGTAGGCAATGAAATGACGACTATGCTAATTTAGCTAACTTTAGCTATCAACAGTAACAGTTTGTGGTCAGCAAAGACTAGGATTGTCAGTATTTGTTATGAATGGACCTGTGATTAGGGTTATATGATACAGTAGTGCACAGAATCCCCATGGTTACCACGCATTGATCGCATGGCGTTTAATGGTCATGACACAGCACATTAGCATTGTCATTAGTTGTGTTTCCATTCCTCTATTTCGATGTGCATTTTGAAGTATTGCGTTAGAAAAGCTGGATGGAAATGGCAAAACTCGATAAAACTTTCATATTTGCACTGAAAGGTTTTTACGCTCGCTTGAAATGGTTTTTGCCTTTGTTGAAAAAGAGTTGATGCGCTAAATGGCCCCTAACGTGTGGTCGTCTCCGGACAGCATGAAACATGGGCAATACTCGCGGACATGAAGGAACAATAAAAACGTGCTTGACAATTGAAACACGGCTATTGTGGGCACGATATCTCCCTGACATGCCCACAGCTCAAAGCACTGCCACAGCTGCTAGCTTGGCTGTAGACTGTTAGTTTGTAAAGTTCATGCCAAGGTTGCTATGCCTTTCAAAGGGAACTTGTTTTGCTATGCATTGCCTTCTTCAGGATGGCTATTTCCGCCTGTTTTTGATGTCTGTCTGCGATCCACCGCTCTAGAATCGGTGTGTTTTCCTTTAGTTCTTTACGGTTACCAGTTAGAACCAAGTAGGACGAGAACAAGTTTGACAATCTTGATGGGTGAATTGATTAACAATTCCTGTTCTATGTTCTGTAACAACAAATTAATGTCTTAATGGTCAGTGGTTTGTGTTTGTACAAAAAACTCTTGTGCACCTTTCAGTCCTCCTTTACCGCAACGTATGCTACAAGAAAAGCACAACAATCCTGCCCTCTCCCAAAACTGCTGGGTGGCTAACAGAACAATATTTGTGTAACACTATGCAGCTCCCAGCAGTGTGTGAGTGTATTTGAGAGAGTGTGTGTGCTTCTCCCCCAGGCCATAATGCAGTAAATTAGACTGTGTTGTTAGTCAACTTGCCGTGCTTAATAACAGTTAAATGTACTGTAAGTCAGCGCTTTTCAGACTCTGCACCGGGGATTTTTGCTGAGAGGTCGCTGCTCCGGTTAGCTGTCAGAGACAGGCTGTTTCCGAGATTAACTTTGATGTAAACCACTATAAGGCTGACTTCAAGTGGGCCCTGGAGGTAGGGATGCCTTTGTTTTCTGGCCATGCAGTACTACTTTTTAGTGTATTTGTTTATGAGATTCAATAAACAAAGAACAGATTATTTCCGTGCAGCTGAATGTCTTAATGTTGTCGGGGATGCTTAGTGTGAAAAATTCTTGGTGAGTAGCTAATTCACTACTCAGCAAGGTGTCATAGTATACAACAATATATTTGTCCGGAGCAGTGTTAATTTACGCGGCCTGGGACAGATGTAATGCTTCTGCTGTCAATTTGCCAACTAAAACTTGGGCTCATTACAGCATAACAGCCATAAAATCTACTGAATAGTTAATATCCCTTTTCATTGTGAAGTTGTACAAATCCGTTTCTGTTCCACAGGCATGTCGAATGTGGTTTTAACAGGAGTAATGAAAGAAAAGCCCCCTTGCAAAATGCAATTATAGTGTGTAAATTATGAACAGTCAAACCCCCGTCATGATTCTCAAACCAGTGGGACTATTATTGCATTTGTAGATACCATCATTGCAGATACGTCTTGATTTAGACATTTTTAGGGGGCTTCCACACCTGAAAGTCTGAACCAAGGTCCGGACCAAGGTTCATGTTTTTACTAGGGCTGTCAATCGATTAAAAAATGTAATCAAATTAATTACAGACTCTGTGATTAATTAATCTAAATTAATCGCATACATCATTTTTGCTGTGAAAGTATTTTAAATATTTCAATTCAAATGAATCAATGAATAATCAGCATTAGTGACATTAAAGTTAAAAAAACTATTTTATTATTATTTTCACTGTTCAAATATATATATATATATATATATATATATATATATATATATATATATATATATATATATATATATATATATATATATATATGTAAACAATCAACAATATGACCTAATATGCTGATGAATGTTTTTCTTCTACGCACTCTATTGAGTGGTCCATGGTCTCAGAACGGCTCTGGGTGAAATATGGAATGGATTAATTGCGATTAATTTTTTTTAACGCACTAATTTTTCTCAGATTAATTAATCGAAATTAACGTGTTATTTTGACAGCCCTAGTTTTTGCATTTGATCCAGTAAGTTTTGGTTTCACAGTGCAGTTATGCAAGCGCACTAAAGATCTATCCGTGACAAAACTACGTCCTGCCGTCATCACATACGTGAGCTGTGTCTCCAGATACTTAAAATTAATTTTTTTGTAGACGGGCTTCCCTGTCCTCTCGTACCCTCTCTCTGTGTGTGTCCGAGTTTTTTTTTTTTGTTTTTTTTTTGCTGCTCTCTTCGTGCGGCTCTTTTTGTTTTTTTGCGATGTTGAGATGCAAGACTTTTAACAAGTGGTTAACAAGTATTGTGTCTGCTCGTTCACCAAATATGTATCAATCCACATCTGAAAATAGTCCTCAACAAGTATTTATTCCTGTTTACTGTAAGTCCCTTTGTCCCTATTTTTTTCTTTCTTTTTTTGCTTTAGTGTGGAGCTTTGTCTTTCAGGTTGACTAGGACCATTTTTGAATCTTTTCATGTGTGTCTTAAATTACTGCTCAAAACAAGGAACCTGTTTAGAAAGGGACCTAAGTGCAGTCACACACAACCTAGTCTATATCCACGACGTTCCATTTCCGTGATTACTCTGTTGCCGCTGGAAATTCTTCCGGATGTCCCTCTTTTCGGCCGGATGTCCGTTACCTTTCTCTTTCTTTGTGTTGGCATTCTAAACTTATTTAAGTTTAAGAGGACTATGGTTAACTGCTCCTCAGATCTCTGCAGGGTAAATCCAGACAGCTAGCTACACTATCTGTCCAATCAGAGTTTTCTCTTGCACGACTAAAACAAACTTTGAACGTACACACGTTCCACCAAAACAAGTTCCTTCCTGAGGCGCTTAGCGCCACCCAAGATGATTGTGATTGGTTTAAAGAAATGCCAATAAACCAGAGCATGTTTTTCTCCCATCCCAGAATGCTGTGGATTAGCCAGACCCTCCTCCGCAGTGCTGTGGACAATTGCTGCAGTGTACAATTGCAATCTGAAGATCCCCCTACAGGCTCTGCAAAGCCTTTTGACCTTGTGGAGCAGAAGAATTAGTCTTGTTTGTTCTTTTTGCTATGAGCACTCGCTCCAGCCTGCCACGCACACATTTATTTGGCTCTTCTTTTTACTCCCCTCTGTATGTGCCATCAGCTTTCTTTGCACTTTTTCAACCCGCTGACCAAACTTCAAACCATGAATGAATGAATTAATAAACACTAGCAACTTGTAAAAGGCTTGAAATGAGTCATGAGCTATCAAGTTTAGCTCTGGTTTCTTTATCGTTATTTGCTTCAGAGACGCGTGAAGAAGCTCCACTGTGGTATCTGGGGGATGAAAGTAAAAAGGCAGCTGCGTTGTTCCCTGGTCCTTCTCGACCTCACACTATCTTAATTAAGCTTTGGCACTTTATTAGTCTGCCGATTTGCATAATTTATGAAGTGCTCTCAGGAAGTGCCCCCTCATTACAAGGATTGTTTTTATACTGTTATAAGGTTCAGAATCGGGGGCCTTTGTGCATGCTGCCTGATAACATAGTTTACACAAAACTGCACTTTAATGTCTTGCATTTAATTTCGAGCAGCTGTGACTTATACAGGTCCTTGGAGCTTTGATTGCCAAGAAAACTCAATCACCTATGCTTCAGGACAGAAAGGAGATTCTGTGAAGTCTGCAAACAAAAGTCGAGTTTGAAGCAGATTTGAATTCGCTTTTTTGATGAATGTCTCTTTGTACCTGTTGTAGTTTAATTAATGAATTAATATTACTGTTGCATCTAGGGATGCACAGACCAGATACTGGTATCGGATATCAGGCCAATACTGACTCAAAAAGCTAGATTGGATATTGGTGACAATATGGGGCCGATCTATTCAATTCAATTCCATGTTTATATACCAGGGGTCTTCAGCCTTTTTTAAGCCAAGAACTCAACTTAACTGAGAGAGACACGGAGCAGGCACCCCCTACCAGATATATTGTATAAAATGATGTTGCATATTAAACTGGGCCTACAATAAAGCTATCCTAAAGCGGCCTAAAGCGTAAATTCATATACTTTTAATGCTAATACTAAGCTATTAAAATAATAACTGTTGGCATGATTTTATAAATCAAGTTTTAATGGTAAACATCCATGTGGCTCAGTAAATCCTTAGGATCTACTGTATCTGTGGATGGCTACCTTATTAACTACCTTACCTATAGGGTAGGAAACCTATCATTAATGTTTGTTTTTCACAAATAGGCTCATTTATGTTTGATAATAATATGTGGGATTTAGACATTTTAATGTTTGAAAAAACTAACAATAACTTGCTGGGCTCCCTGTAACTATGAGGACCCCGTAGGGGTCCCGAACCCCTGTTGAAGATCTGTTATATGCTATACTGTATACATTATATACAGTAGGGATGGGCATTCGATTAAATTTTCTTCGTTGATCGTCGGGAGAATTAATGATCAATTATCGATTAATCATTCATATTTTTATATTAAAATTCATTATTTATTTTACTTTTTATAATTTAAAAACGCAATGAAAATACAAAAATACAGCGTGTTTTTCCTCAGTGAGATCTTAATTACAAGAAGAACAACTTGTGGCAGTTAAACAGGAGGTTAGGCTAAACTTAAAGATATATGCGCTGCGGTGCTCTGAAGCAGCGGAACCTGCTGCTGCGAGCCGGCCTTCCTAAACAGAGACCCTCGTTTGTATATAATAAATAAAAAGAAGCATGTTAAATAATAACTCAACCAAAAACATAATAATACTTAGATCTGACTGACCGGGGAACCTTATTCCGTTCTTCGTAGTGAGTTTCTACCAGTCTGGTGATGGTACGTCGTGACGGAATGTGACATGCTGCTTCCAATATCCATCTCAATGAACTTGCAGATCCCTTGGGTCATTTTCTCTGTTCGTTGTGCATCGCAGCTCCTCCGTGCTAACGGCGAGATGATGCTAGGTTGAGACTGAGAGCAGGACGCACCGCCACCGACATTAACCAGGGTCGGATGCACTTTGTGGTACATCATTTGAGTTATGGCCGTGTTGTACTTATACACGGCGTCGCAGTGTTTGCAGTGAACTAAGTCGTTTTTTAAATCAAAATGGTCCCACGCCACACTTCGCCATGACCTCTTCATGTTGACTTTGGAATCAAAACGGAAACTGCAGGTAACTGAGCAGCCTATGGCGCCCCCGGGTGGTAAAATGTTTAATTGCTGCCACACAGTGGAATTCATTTAATTGCTTCAATCACACTACACAACGCAACCTGCATTAGTTTAATCAATGACAAATTAACGTGATCGACGAAATTCTTAATGATCAATCGTCGATTAATCATGCCCATCCCTAATACACAGGCCTTTTAATTCCAATGTGTTGAGCTGCATTTAAAAGGTTTACACTTGAATTGTAATTCCTGTTCATTTTGAAGATTTTTTACCAAGTTTCTGGTGCACGATTTATTATTCGGAGTGTCTATATGCACCCCCGGTACCAATAGCCTCGGCCACACAGCTGAGCTATTCACACCCTGTGACGTAACAACAAAAACACGTTGCTTGCATGCACCGAAATCATGGCCGACGTTCATCTTCCTTGACAGCAGAAACTGGCATATTAAGAAAGTTTTGTCTCTAAAGTTTATAACAATTGAATTTCTAGCGGAAAATGGATACTACAGTTGCGCTTTCTGTCTTCAGGGAAAGCATACAACCGTTAGTTTTTTTAGTTAGTACCTATTTTTTGTATACAGCATGGTTACCTAGCAACCGAGGCTTAAAGACACAAAGTGGTCAACGGTTGGACTACATTCCATAAGAACTGTTAGATGAGTGGTTAGAACCATAGATATATATACACTGGTGTTCTATATCTATGGTTAGAACACTGAGCTGTGGTCTGGGAGTCTGGGGTTCGATTCCCCAGTGAAGAGATCTTGTTTCTTTCATTTTGGATTGGATCATTTGCATGCCATTGTGCAAGTCAGGGCCCGCAAACGCAATTTTTTATTTTTTTGCAGGTGGTAGGGGAGGACTCATGAATATTCATTAGGGAACTCATCCCTGAATGGCTAGTACTCGTTGCCTGCTCTGGTTGGGTTGGTTAGGTTTAGGCAAGAGGAGTGGGATTGGTAAGAATGTCAGGGCGAGCCAATCAGTGATGAGTTACCTAATGAATATTCATGAGTCTTCCCCTACCACCCTGTAAAAAAAAAAAAAAGTGTATGTATCAGCGTCTCTCTGAAGTGTGCGCAATATTGGACACTGCAACAATTTTATTTAGGCTACAGAGCAATATTCCAAAAAGGTGTAATACATGAGTAGTATGGATAACTGTGTGTAAATATATGCCAAAGTAAATGCACAGGGGTGCAAATAGCATACATTGATTTGTACCAGATTGGGTATTAATAGAACACGTTGCCGTGTGCACCGGGGTACGAATAGAATTCACTGCTAATTGTACCAGGGGTGCAAATAGCCTCACCCTTTATTATTTTAATAATTCAGTAAATTTCTACCTACAGTATATATATGGTTACATTTTGTTTAACAAAGTTATGAAAGCAATATTTAAGTCACACCTGGTCTTGACTACACATCAAAGATTGATCCCAGTCAGATTATACATTAAACACTGGTATTGGATCGGTACTCGGCATCGGCCCATACCCAAAGCCCAGGAATCGTATCGGGACTGAAAAAGTTACATCAGCATTTAGCTGTTTACTTCTAATTAATTTATTATTTATTTATTAATTGTTAGTGTTTGCTGACTGATTTTCATGCATACAAGTACACCATCCCTGTTGAGTTTTGACTGTCCCCGGTGAAAATGCCAAAACACATCTTCATTTGGCTGCTTGTGTCGAGGGGCCCAGTGTTGCGATTCCCCCACATGGTTGTTATTTACACAAGCTAACAAGGTTAGGACAGGATTTAGACTCCTGAATGTCATGGTGGTTTTAAAGAAGCAGAATTTAATAAGCTCCCCTGTCAGGTTGGGTTGCAGCAGGGCATTAATATGCATGAATATGTATAAGCATCTCTTCCTCACATTTAAAGGATTAACAGCTGAGTCTGTTACCTGTTTTAGAATTGCCGGAGGAGGACGAGTATTTTTCGCTCTACCAGGGGGAGAATTATTTATCATCATTATTATTATTATTATTATGTGCTGGCGGGCACGCCGTACTAAGCGAATGTTGATACTTAAAGCAGAACTGGCCTCAAATGCTGTACCTGTATGGCATACCATTATTACTCAATCTCAATTTACATATTATGATCATTTGCGAGTCATATGGCACTTTGCTCATTTAGGCTACGGTTTTGAATTAATAGGTTTTGACTGTCTGCGTGGTTTGGGGTAGAGGTGTGTGCTTTTGACCCACTTCCAGGAGTGTCACTTCAGCTGAGTCAGGTCCCCCTCCCCCCCCCCACACACACACACATCACCACCACCGTCTCCCTCCTCTCTATCCCCTTTATTTGCCCTCATCATGCCCAGGCCAATATTTTCCCATTTACTGTGGCTGACAGTGGCTCTGAACAGAGCTACAAATAGCCTTGGGTCATTTAATGAGGGCACAAGTAACGTGACAGTGAGAACTGTGTGTGTGTGTGTGTGTGTGTGTGTGTGTGTGTGTGTGTGTGTGTGTTTTGCTAGAAGGTTGCTGGTTCAAATCCCAGAGAAGGTAAAGTAGAGAGAGCACACTACCACATCTCTCAACACCAACTTTTTAAGTTACAGTATAACTTAAATGCAAATGAAGTTTCCAGAGCCCGAGGTGAAATCTTTAAATTGCTTGTTTTTCCCAACCAACATCCCAAAACCTAGATATATTTTATTTTAAATGATATAAAGTGGAGAGTATCAGCAAACATAGTGTCAGCATATGCTGGAACCAATGACTTCAACAGTTATTCAATTATCAAAAGATATGCGGATTAATTATCTGGTCTCAACTTGTCTTATAGTTTTAGCACATTATTCCATTATGCATTTCTATAGCCTGTAAGATAATTTGGTACTTGCACCTCTGACGAGCTTCAGGATACTTACTGTGTACTAAAGATCTGTAATGATATGATGCGGCCATTGATGTCATCCAAGACTGTAAAGATGTGTGGATGTAGAAAGAAATCGTAAGACCTACAGAATTGTATAGATAGTAGTCTGGCATTGCCAGTCCTATCTTTGTAGCGCTGTGGAGTAATGTCTGGCTCCTCCACAGATGCATTCTGGGATAGAAACGCTCAGGTTTTTTGCATTTCTTAAAACCAATCAGAATTGTCTTGGGCGGCGCTAAGCTCCGGACGCAACAACGGTGGCTCTACAAAGCAGTCTCGGAAAGGAACTTGTTTTGGTTGAATATTTGCACCTGGCAAAAGAAAACGCCCTGTATAACGTTACTTTGTCCACAGCAATCCTCCCACATCGGTTCCAAAACGACCCAGTTGGGTAAATGCTGTTACGTTAAACATATTCTTTGTAAATCTTTACAATTATTCCCAGAAAGAACCAAGCAGGCCTTCCTTGTTGTACGATGCAAGTTTTCTCCAAAACTTGTTTTTTTCACTGTGTTGTTTGCTAGCACAAAGTTTGTTGTAGTTTCCTGAAACAGAGTTTTACAAGGCCAGGGATTTCCATTTCCATTCGTCGATCCAGACTACATACTGTACAGTATATAGTAGTCATAGTATCAGGAATATGTGGCTGTAACATTCATTTCGGAGAGTGCATGCAGCAGCTTTTGCATGTTTTTGACCATGTGGAATACTTGTTTCTTGGCTGGAATGTGTTAAAATGCACACGTAGATTCCTTCAATTATACACATTTCATAGCTAACGTGTGTAACTATGGTAACATGCTAAACCAAGGGCTATGCAATAATACCGTAATATTGTTTTTGAACAATAAGATATTTATTTAACCTGAGGGAAATTGTTGTGCAGCAGGTGCAGTACAAAGTAGGAAAGCGTGCAAATAAAACAATATAAACAATAAAGATGATCAATAAGGTGCAAAAAAACAAAGTACACAATGCCACATATGTAAATAGGTATAAGAACAGCTGATTTCTTCTTCATAACCTTTTAATTTCTCAACATGTTTAACAAAAGTATGTGAGTGTTCATATTTTAAGACACTTGCCGTCTGCGTTGCCTGAGTTGGTCGTTTGCGTCTTCATTGTGCATTACATTTTTGGATTCCAGCTTGCATTACATACTGCTCCTGGCCAACTGCTACACCTGGTAAAAGCTGCAGAGTGTTCTTTTACTTTATATCTCTGGCTGCAAAAATCAGGAAGGGTCATTGATTGACCCACACTGTGGAAATGCAGGCACGTCTCGCTGCTACTCCAGATGAGCTACACAGTGGGGCAGGGCAGAAACCTTCAGCTCTACAGTACTGGCCAATCTACTCCTATGTTGGCTGATGTTATGTAGTTACACCACCAGGCCTTTGATGTAAAATAGTGTGTTCATAAATAGTCCAATGATCACCATGGACTATTTTTGGCATCAGTTATGTTTCATGCCTTGGGGTTATATTAATATATATATCATGCTACAGAAGATGTAGGCGAGGGGTTAATGTCATACGGCACTGCTTCATGTGAACAAGAGCCTTTTGTCATATCCTAATATGGATGTTTAGACATTTTTATGTTGACTGCTGTACCTGTTGAGCAAGCAGATTTCATTTCACTGTGGAGAGTTCACGTCAGACTCGAGTTGAAATTTGACTGAACTGTCATGTCGTATAAAAACTAAAGTTAATTAAGAGGAAGAACAGCGTACAAAGCAAAACCCCAGCGGGCTGGTGCTGTGACAGAGAGAGTTGACATATCCACACAAAAAAGGGGTTGGGAGGGGGGGGGGCAAAAGCCTCGTCTGAAATTAAATGAGCAAGTCACATTTTTTATGCGTACAGCTCACCTGATGTATCCTCGCTCACAGAAGTGTCAGTTTGAGTTTTAACACGTCTCACCGCTTTATGTCAGCCTGCTGGAGTTGGCTAAAGTTTCGGTTTTGCTGATGGTCAAGCCCCTTTGATCATGAGACACGGTGCGAGGTCCTGCGGCCATTGACTCAGCAGATTTGACTCAATGAGACAGAGATTAACCTGAGTCAGCTAAAAACAAAAACCCCACTGTCACAATAATAAGAGCAGGATGGAAAATGAAGCATTTTAGCTGACCAGAGAGAGAGAGAGAGAGAGAGAGAGAGAGAGAGAGAGAGAGATGACAGCAATGATCACGCATTCCAGATGAAATGCTCAGTGCTCCTAGGAGATTGAGTTTATTTCCCCCTGTGGCCTTATACAGTAACATTATCGGTTGTGCCACATGTTGGTAAAATACATCAAACCTAGGAAGCTAATATGTGGCTACAGCCTGAAGACACACACCACCTACGTGGTTAATGTGGCTACTGTGTTCACACACTCTTCATTACCAGCATTACCAAATAAGGATACAGCTATAAATGTTCAATATGCAGTGCCAAAAACAGACCTTTATGGGGGATACAAAAAGATCCACTGTCTGCCCAGAAGCCATCGGAGGGAATCAAGGGATGAACTGAGTACGTGAGACAGAGAGGAGGAATGAGAAGAGAGCGGTGGCTAAAGCACCCGGAGGTCAACAACAAAAGCTTCACAAGCAAAAAATTTAGACAGCTGTGCCTCAGGATATCCACTAATGAGCAGGGAATGTCTTTCTTTTCAAGAGCCCATGGTATGACGACGAGGCATCTGGAGCGCACGCTTGATGGTCTGTGGCAAATGATCCTTCATTATCGGTAAAGAAAAAAACAACATGAAGGAAAATCAAATAATTCTGCAAATGAGGGGATTCATGACAAAAGCCTGGAATGTTTAGTTTCCTAAAATGCATTAATCTTTTCTTTTTAAAGTACAAATGACTCTCGAAAAGCAGTTTCTAAAGTTAAAGTAATGCCTAATGCACC
Organism: Gymnocephalus cernua; assembly: GCA_023631565.1. Classification (NCBI taxonomy): domain Eukaryota; kingdom Metazoa; phylum Chordata; class Actinopteri; order Perciformes; family Percidae; genus Gymnocephalus; species Gymnocephalus cernua. The sequence goes on from CM042444.1 coordinate 21,481,370, forward strand.
TCACCTCCATGCCAGCAATTATTTTTGTGACGGCACGCTGCATATGAGGGGTGGTTATCTCATCTCCTTGGAATTTTGAAGTTTGCAAAAGCAAATCACTTTTTTTCTTTCATTGCATTGACATCAGCACAAGCAGCAAACATTTAAACAATTTAATTTAGATTCTCGTGGTCACAAATCGGCTAGTCTATATACACGACAATCCACGACAATCAGTTGCCGCCGGACATTTCGCCAGATTTCCCTCTTTTCGGCCGGAAGTCCAGTACCTTCCGCTTTCTTTGTGTTAGAATTCTAAACTCTGGTGGATTTATGAGGACTATGGTTCTCCTCAGATCTCTGCAGGGTAAATCCAGACAGCTAGCTAGACTATCTGTCCAATCTGAGTTTTCTGTTGCACGACTAAAACAACTTTTGAACATACACATGTTCTGCCCGGTGCTTAGCGCCGCCCATGATGATTGTGATTGGTTTAAAGAAATGCCAATAAACCAGAGCACGTTTCCCATCCCGGAATGCTGTGTGGACTAGCCAGACCCTCCTCCACAGCACTGTGGAGGAAGGTCTGGCAAAGCTAGACTACAAATCAACTGCAGTGCACATTAAATTAAAGGTGGTGTTAGTCTCTGTTTTTTTTTAATCATTGTCAACAAATCCCATGGAAAAAAGACCAAAAACATGTGTTTTACTGCCTCTTAATAGTTTTTAACCTCCCTACCCTGTCTGTGGCTCTCAGCCCCAAGCCCATTGGTTCCAACTTTGTATATTTATACATTTCTCTGTCAGGTAAATGTAGTAGTACAATGTCTTCCTCTGAAGTAGAAGTACACAATAAGTCAGTAGTATACAGTGGGGTTGCATATTGAGTCCTTCTGTAAGTAATTTTGGGGTACACAGGCCAAGCAGTCGTTTATGAACGAGCACTGCACTAGTATCTTTAAAAACGGGTCACAAATATATATTTTCATATTAAAAAGGCTCATTAATTTCCCAAATCACACACTAGTTGTTAGCAGACGTCACTCAAATAGAAGTAAGTGGTGCATTTGTTGGGGACTATTTTCAGCTGCAGATTAATCCACATCTGTTGCACTAGTGAGTATTTGGGGCAGCAGGACAGTGTATGTGGGATTGAGGCTAAATAAACTACAGTGTGTGTTCATCATGGTAATGAAGAAACATGTCACCCAGTGTAACAGTGTTGCTCACTGATGTGTTTTAATAGTTTTTGGACAACAATGGAGCTCTAGGATATAGGCTATAAGACTCTGATACACAGACAATACTAGTTAGTAGCAACCCGTTCGAATTCCCAAATCATAAAATACTGACGCTTGTTCAGTGGCTCTCAGTGATACCGACGCAAAAATCACCCTTAAGCGCATGGAACGCACCGGGCATAGCAGCAGCTCAACCGCGGTACTGTAAGATGATTTAACAGTGACAACAGTATGATAGACCACGTAAGGAGGAAGGTTGGGGGGGATGGATGGGTCAAATAACACAAGACCTTCACCCAGGAGACCTGGGTTTGTGTCCCGTTCTTGTCCGGCGTGTTACGGAAACAAATACATTTTATAACCCCACCCGCCATCTTTTCCTGAACTTAACTGTCCCGTTCTCGTGCGGCATGCCCGTTAAACGTACGTCCCGACCCAGAGCGTCAAAAAGCGACGCCAAGAGTCCCGACCAAGCGCTTCTAAATATGACACCAAAGGGCTAGATTCTAAAGGAGACTTTATGCGTCAGTACTGCATAAAAAAAACCTGAATATTGTGCGTCTAAAAGTTGCATTCTGCTACACTTGTTCTATCTCCTTCATGTCAACCTCTTTATCAAGGAGAAACCATAGCATTGTGTATATAGAAGAATCGATTTGGGAATATGTTAATCAAGTTAGATCATAGTATAAGAGAGCTTTGATTCACACATGAATTGTTTTCATGCAATCCTCTAACAAGCATTCCTTATTTCACTTTACAAGCCCCAACAAAAGATGAAAAGGTATTTCCTCATGGAATTCATTTTTTATGTATTGGATAGCTGTAATTAGGTAATTAGGTCATAAAGATGGCATTTATTTATACTGCAGATGACATGAGGGGAAGCTTGAAATTGTATAATGATTTATGTTTTTGCCAGTGTTATAGACGTCCGGATGTGAAACCAATTAAAGCTATATTGTTTTATGAAATAAGTGGTAAAAAAAAGAACAGTGGTGATTCCATACTGGCAACACCTTACATTCTGTGACACACTGTGATATGAGTCATAACTTGAGAATTCATGAAACATGTGAATGATCGTTTGCACTCAGCTTTGCGTAATACAGCGGGACCATTTCTCCTACAGTGTGTTTACTGGTAAATTGATTAAAGGGATACTTCACCGCTGGAAAGCTGAAAATATCTTTAAATTGGGTCACTTATGTAGCAGAAATGTGAAATTTTTTTTTATTGGTGCCTTCTAGGCCGAGAAAAGCCAGAAAATGTGTTTTTGGCTCATATGGATGAAAGACACCAAATCCCAGAATGCACTTCGCGTCGCTGCTTTGAGTCCACTCCCAAGCCACGCCTACCGCTTGACAGACAGATAAGACGGAGGCATTCAACTCAACTCAATGTGTTTTATTGTTATTTCAACCATATACACGAAACGTTTCATCGTGGCTCAAGTGGTGTTACACATTTAAAATATATAAAAACTACATTATATAATAATGACATACGAAACAGGCTACCTTTAGTGCACACACACATTATAGGCTCCGTAAAGTTCAGCTAACGCATACCAGCATTAGGCTTGGTGGGCTGTAAACACCGAGTACAAACACAGCCGTGAATTAGCGTGGAATGTCGAATGGTCGCCATGTAACAGTCACAAACTCCAGCGGTTAGCAGTTAGTTGGATACAAATCACCCCATTTCTGCACCAGTCCGTGTTAACACAGCCCACCTTCATACAGAGCATCTCTAGCTCGGATCGTCGGAGGGCTAGCAGGCCTGGTAGCTGGACAGTCCGGTTCACTGTTGTTCAGCCATGTTTCCACGAAAGCAAAAAACACAGTCTCTGAACTTGCGTTGGGAGCATCGTTGAAGTTGGATGTAGTCCAGTTTGTTGTTTAATGAACGGACACTTGCAAGCAGGATTGATGGGACAGGTGGCCGGCTAGCGTTAGCTTCCCACCTAGCCGACGTGGATGTCCCCTACCCGGCTCGGGGTACGAGCGAGACCGCCGGTCTCCGTGGCAGGCGAAGCTCTCATAGTGTGCCGATTATTCCGTCTATAATAATGTTTCCTGCATATTCTCCGATCTGTACCGATGTATCCCGGTGGTACACGTGCGGTAGTTTGAATGCACATAATTGTTGTAAAAGTGTGCTGCTGAGAAGTTCTCTTAATACATCCATGAGAGAGAGCCCTGTTTAGCGAGGATTCAAGATGGCTGACATTTCGTTTTTTTCCGGCTGAGATCGGCTCGCTTCGGGTGATGAGCGGGTTGAAAACATGCGGAAGTAGCTCCTACTACTGGTTGTAGTCTTTTGCTCTGGCCAAAAAATCTTCCGATGATGCAAAAATCGTCATTTTACGTCATCGGAAGATTCTTTTCCGGACCCCCCAATGCAGAGATCTCCTGTCTCGGGGATATGAGGGAGGGACGCACGGTCATTCAGAAATACTACCAGGTTTCTACTGATACAAAGCTGAATGCTAAATCGGTGAAGTATCCCTTTAAGGCTCTGCTGTAAGCTTTATGAATTGTACCGTTGAGAAAGTTGAGTGAACTGCTGTACACCACAGTGACACCAGTCTTTGCTGCAGGTTCTTTTACATGTTTGCAAATAAATGTGCGCAGCACCATTTGTGCTGTGTCTGAACGACATCCTCGGGGGGGGGTAGAAATTAATAGAGTGAACACAATGGCTTGTCTTGTTGTGCGGCCCTTTGCACTCTGTTGTGTAACTAGGTAGGTTGCACAGTGCGCACACAATGCCACCAGTTCTCATAAATTCCCCGCCGAGGGTGAAAGCCAACGTTGACGAGGACCAAGCCTTTATCTGAGACTGATAAATCCCCTCCCGCTGCCACACAGAGGATCACTGAGGAACCTTGAGCTGATTTATTGAGCTCAGAAAAACAGGGAGAGTGAGGAAGCTGTCCTCTGGCTGGATATCGCCGCCATTCTTCATTTGGGTGACGTTTCACTCAACCCTTGAAGAGAGTCCCAGGGAATACTGCTCTTTCTGTTTTTAAGACAATTTTTATGGCATTTCTGCTTCATGAGATGGTGTTTAGGGACAAAAACAGGAAAAGAAAAGAGGTAGGGAAGACATTGCATAAGATGAGACATTGCACATCCATTGTTCTGTATATTTTTCATTTTACTCTTATGGCCAACGTTGATAACAGCACATGTCATGCCAAAATATTTCCAGCCAACTCTTCAGTAACTCTATAGCATATGTCATGAGTTTTGTTTAACACCACCTCCACATCAACTCAATATACCACGGCCTGGCTGCAACTGTGGGCCCTATGAATTATTAAGAATTCCTCCATCAATATGGCACCCCAGACAAAAGGTCCGGCATTTTAAAACATTTCTCTGTGAGATAAATTAATTTTTAATGGAATCTCTGCTATTAGTCGGCTGGGGGGGAGGGGGGGGGGGGGAGTAATACTTTGAACGTCAACAAGAAGTGCCGTCACCCGACATCGCTTAGAGCACCTTTAACAGTGAATTAGTAAAATGTGCCTAGGGTCATGCACAGCACGCAAACATGCAAAAGATTACAAATAAAAATATTACGGTGCAAATTCGCCATCATAATAGCAATGGGCCAAGGTACAAACGCGCCTGGCTTTTAAAGGGAATGGGAGATGACACTCTGATTGGTTTATTGCATGTTACGCCCAAAACACACCTATGAATTAATGAAGACTCTAAGCACAACCCTTTTGAACCATGCACCCGGTGCACGGACCCTTTTTTCAAGTGGATTTGGACAACGCCCTAAACGCACCTGCGTCATGTGCTTCACGCCAGGCGCTTGGATCGTTAAAATAGGGCCCCCTGTGTCTGAGTATAAACTGCTCCACAAAAAAGACGATAGTTGACGGTCATTGGCCCCTATTTTATTTCACTTTATACAAGTTTACTTTCATTTTCAAACAAACTGACTGTAAACACAAAATGTCAAGTCCTTAATGAAAAGGAGCAGAAAGAAGATTAATCTTATATAATCTGCCCTACTTTCACAAAACATGCATTAAAAAAACAAAAAAATCAATAAAACAATCTCCCTTTCCCCCTCTCCCCCTTACCGCTCACAAAAGAACTAGTCTATATTCACGACGTTCCACTTCCGGGATTGCGCCGGTGCCGCCAGATGTTCGTCACCTTCCGCTTTCTTTGTGTTGGAATTGTAATGGCTTTCTCTTTTTTCAAACCTCTGGATGTTGGCAGGCAAACTTCTCTTGTGAGCTTTATTTATAATTTGCAGAATACTGTAATCTACTAAGTAGATCATGACATTTCAGCAGCTTTAACTGAACAAACGATGGATTTGATGAATCTCGATATGGACTCTTATGGCTCTTTTTTGATCAAATGAAAACTGAAAGAGTGTATGTTTTACAAGCACTTCCCCAGACTTCAGTACAGTAGGTCAGTCATGTGTGTTGTTGGTCCACAGTATACCAGCGGGGAGTAAACGGAACATCACAGAGTAAATAGAAAGAAGCTGGGAGAGCTATTTTGACCGACTAGCGCTAGCATGTTCCTGGTTTGTTAGCATGTAAGTTAGGGCTGCTCAATATATAGTTTTTTTTTAATCGTCATCGCAACATCAACTGACGCAGTAAATACATTGTGAAAGGCTGCGACATATCGCGAAAGTTGAATGAAAATATCAGCAGAAAACTGCACTTTGAAATGTAACTTCTTTTTTTAGTGGTGCCTTTTATATTCAATTCAATGTTCAATTTATTCATGAAATTATTTCCTTTTGTTTGTTTTAAATTCAACAAGCTATATGTTGTATTTTATCAGAATACTGAAAGCAGCAGAAATGCAGAACTCAGCACACTTTGATATCTGTTTATCGCAAGTAATATCGGTATTGCATATTTTGCTCACCACCTACAGTAAGTAGTTCACCACTATTTCATCAAGATGTACTGGTGAATTTGGCTGTGCCACTTTCTGATGCCACTAGAATTAAACTACAGGGGCTTCTTTCAAGAGCCACCATTTTGATATCAAATAATTATACATTGTTTAAGCAGCACAGAAACCAATTTCAGCTCCCACTGTAGTCCCAGTAAACGGTGATGCAGTGCAACCATAAAAAATGTGAGAAAAAAATCTTGTTTTCGATTGTTCTCTTTTTTTTTTTTTTTTTTTTGCTATCCCTTTCTCCGCCTCCACATGCAACCCACAGCAGAGCGAAACAAGTTCACACCCGTTCCCTTGAGGCTGTCAGACTAAAGCAGGCGAGGCAGGTACACCGCAAGACTCGACTAAAACACTTCATTACAAAATCAGTGCAGCCCAGAAGGCACTGAACATCTCAGATCTAACAATGTGGGAGAACTTGAGGTCAGATATTCTTTTAAAAGGCAGTGAAGTTTTGCAAAGCCCTGCTCTGCACTCATTTAAACCTGAGCTGCCAACCCAGACCTTTGACTAAATAATTCATGTTCTGTTCAATTTCCCCTATGCACTGTTCTGTACTGCACACTAACATGGTCTGGGTGAATCCTCTTTTTTAGTCCATTGAAACAGTTTTTTACCGTGGCCATTGAGAATACTTTAAGTCTGAAGTTCTGATTGGAGTAAATCCTTTTACAGACAACCGCACAGTCTCCTCAGCTTTGTAAGTTAATACTTTTAGCTGGGAGGCTTTGGCTTCCGCTAATTGTTAAAGTCACAACATAACGTTTTTTTTGTTTTTTTTAACTTTTCGTTGAAATATCAGTTGTTACTGTATGTTCTGATTGCTGCAAGGTGGTTGTGGTAGAGGATAATCCCTGCCAAACTTGTTGTGGATTATCCTTTGAAATTGAATCACTGTTCTGAATTGATTTGCTTGCCTCAAAGTTGCTAAGCAACCTGTGTAACCTTAGCAACATGCTAAACATTAGCAGGCACAGTAACGTATACAAGTTTCGCTTCATACAGTAGCCTAACCTTCAACGTGTTCAAAAATGCAATTTATTTTAAAAGCATGATAATTCATTCTGGGCTGTGTGTTTGATGATGGCTGCTTTGTGTCAGGTTGTTCTTTTGTTTTCCAGCTCACGCATTCTGCAATCCAGCACTTGTTTTGGATTATCCTGTACATCTTATAAGTTGATTATACTCCAGAGTTGTTTTATGTTGAATATACTGCAGCGAATGCAGAAATGACCGTGATTTTTCTGTTGCTATGCACTTAGGGGTAGGAATCGGTTGGTGCCCATGTGAACGCACACAGATTTTGCTCTGCCGTACAGTGAACTGTGCTGTGCTGAACTCCTGACGATAACCGCCTGGCTTTGGCAGCCGCCGCTTTTAAAAACACTTTGATGTTTTGGGGAACGCTCTTGCAGGTAGGCGGTGTGAAAGCAGCTCATCTAATCATACAAAAACATGACATTTCTTCCGTTGTTGTGGTATAGAGAAGGTAAGGTGGTGACCATGATATGTTACTGAAGAGACAGGAAGCTTGCTGATTGCCTGACAGCTCATGGTCCCTGATTGACCTCAACTGAGGAGGTGTTGACGATATCTGTCTAGAATGTTCTTTAGGGCTGGGTACCGAATTCAATACTTTTTAGGCATTGGCCGACTGATTTGCCTCTAATGTATCAAGTATTGAAAAATGCCTCGTCATTCAATACCCAATTTCAATAACTAAGGAGTAAATCTGATCAGCGTCAGTGAGCCAATAAGCATGCAGCATGCGACTACTAAGATCTCATAATGCTGCTGATTAGCTGTTTAACGTTACACGTCGCAGAGGCAGGCAGGAAAAACTCTACGTTACTCACAGAGACAGGGCTCACGTAGTAGCAGCTGAAAAATAAAGTAAAAAAAGATTTTTGTTATAATTGTTCTATAAAATTGGTATTGAATTAATTTGTTTAGGAACCGGTATCGAAGTCACAGTATTGGTAGTATCGAACATTTTGAAACGATACCCAGCCCTAATGTTGTTTATTCCCCTGTTTAACCTGATGAAGGACCGAAACGTCGTATTTCTCAATGAAGTTTATTGCAAATAAAAGGACAGTGGACATGTCCTCCTTCCTATAGACGCACCTGTCTACAAGGAAATGAAGGTGTGCATGAGCCTTCGCAGTCAAAATAGATCACCCATCTGCTGCCAGCTACAGCAGCCGCCAGTCGTGTAGCAGTGTAGCTGGTTGTCCTGCCAATCATTGCGGAACCTAGCAATCGTCTGTCTCAAAGTGGCCTTCGGACAGTATCTGAGTGATGTGGTTACAAGCAGTGTGAAGGCAGCGAACTGGTTGAATTGACGCATGGACAGATAGATGGCTTTGGTTTCATTTCATCATCCAAACTTCAACTAATGTATTTCGCATATCCTTGTAGTAATCACGCCTTTTTATAGGTTATTTCATTCATGTATTCATTGGGGCTAAGAACAAGTCTGCTATTTGAAATGCTCAGCCACTGAATTCCCTTTTCATGTGTCCCTGAAACATCTAGGTAATTCCCCGAGGTGTTCTGCACTGAGCCAAGGTAGTGATGTGAGCTCTGAAGTTAGTGAACAATACATTGATTTATTTGGCCTTACATGGTTTTCACTGCTCTTTACACTGTAGCCCTGTCTCATTTCTACTGAATAAGGTGTTGGAGGGTAAGTGAGATGGTGAGCTTTTTTGAGCCACATACAATGTTCCTGCTGTCATAAAAGCAACCACGTAGCAGCAGTTTTTACACAGTACATAAGCGTTGAGTGAGGTTTTGAAATAAGCATTCTTTGAAAAGCATTCTGTTTGTAAATGTGTGGTTTTTGCCCGGCAACACCAATTTAGTCAGTTTCAGCCACACATAATTCCTAATGCATTCAGTGGGCAGGTTGATCAAGAAGGAGGGAAGGAATGGGGAGAGACGGGCAAAACGAGGCAGCTCATGAACAGTTTCGTTTTGTGGCGTTTCAATTGAATTTACCTGCACCACTGGGTGAAGCCGGAGCGTCCAGGCATGCCTCGGGATGACCTTCAGTGCTAAACATATCTGACACCTTAATGATTGCGACAGATGGGGATGTTTGTTTAGTCTCCGTAAGGAAGAGAATTGTTTTCAAATTATTTCTGTACCTGCCTGCTGCTTTGCTCCAGTCAGCTGATTGCTCTGCCGTGTGACTGCTCTGCTTATGCTTTAGGGGGGGCGTGGCTACACGCTAACCTGTCAATTACGGTAGAGGTTTAACAATGCCAACTATGGCATTGTGGACATTAACATAGACCTGAACTTGTTTTTGGGTGTCGCCCATGTTTTCATCTTAAACTTTGACCCTCTCGCTGTGTGTTTTCACTTCATCAGAGTTAATTGGAACACTTTTGTCACCTAGAAATGTCTTATTCAGCGGCCTGCCAACCAAGCTAGCGTTAACTGGCAACTTAAGTGAAAGTCTGACGATTTACAACCAGCTCTGTGTACTGCCGTACATGTACATGCTGACAACAGCACCAGTACCCGGAGGTCTGCGTTTACCTGGCAGCTCATAGGAGTTATCCAACTCAGCTGGATAACTCGCGTCAGGTTGAAAATCTAGAATTTCTTTCTTATAGCATTTAGCTTAGTGCAGCATCATTGAAACCATACACATCACTAGCTTAGACGCGTCATTCTCCCTACCGCCACCCTTTTGTCCAAATATGGTAATTTCTGGCTCCAAGATGGCGACGGCCAAAATGCTAACTCCTGGCTTCAAAACGGCAGTCCACAAACCAATGGGTGACGTCAACGATGCTATGTCCATTATTATTACAGTCTATGATCTGTTCACCTCCCTTTGTAACTGGATCCTGGAACTTTCTCACATAGAGACCCCAGACAGTGTGCATCAGGAACATCATCTCCACAGCCACTACACTCAGCACCGGTGCCTCCTAGGGATGTGTGCTTAGCCCGCTGCTGTTCACAATAATGACCCAAGAATGCTACGCCATCTCCACATAGAGTTTCCTGACCAGCTGCATCACTGTCTGGTATAGGAACTGCAACAACTCCGACCACAAGTCCCTACAGAGGATAACAAAGTCATCTTGGAGGGCCTGTCACAAACAGGGCCTCCAAGATCATTAGGAACCCTCCTACAGACTTTACACTCCGCTGCCGTCAGGAAAACAGTATTGGAGCATCCGGGCAAGAATCTCAAGACTCAGCAAAAGCTTCTTCCCCAATCCCCAGACTCCTTAACACCCTGCTGCACCAAGCTCGACATAACCGGCACAGCACGCCCATGGACCCCCCCCCCCCCCCCTCCCCCCCTTCTACACAAACACGCACGCACGCACGCACGCACGCACACACCCCCACGCACACAAACATCCTTAGTGTCATTGCACTACAGCTGTACTTTGTCTGGTACCTTCTTCTAGTCCTGTTTTTGTATTTTGTACTTTGCACCTTATCTTCATTCGTTCATTCTTTTGTTTTCCCCTAGTGCGGTACTGCACTGTATGTATGCACTGTATGTATGTTTTTAAGTTTTATTTAATTGTTGTATAGCTTGTTTCTTTGTACTGTTTCATGGTCTTATTTTTAAGATTTTTTCTAGTGAAGCACTTTGTGACTTTGTTCTGTAAAAGGTGCTATATTAAATAAACATTTACTATTAATGTAAAGTTAGTTGGTTGAAAACACTATCTCCAGCTGACTTTTTTATTTTATTTTTACACTAGAAACCTGTAAAAGTGTTCCTCACCAGTTGATTACCCATGCATGCAAAGAAACAGCAGTGTTTTTGTATTGCAGATTAAATATCATGTTTTCAAACAACTATGTTTAATTTTTTCAAGAGAAAAGGCTTTGAGGATGATAATTCTTGGTAGGTTTATCACTACCTTTCACATTCACATTGTCATTTACAATACGTTGTTCTTATAAATACATCAATTATAGCCGCTTAAAATGCTATTTTGGGTAACAAGTTTGGCTCGAGTGTAAATTTCCGAAAACCAAATTAAGAGCAGAACGGAGCCATAAATACTCTAAGCTTACTCTAAACTTTGTAGAAACACAGTAGCTTGCCGTGCCTATCTACGTTTGCTAAGCTACTATTGGGTGAGGGGTTTAGCACACAGTCAGTTGGTGAGGAAACGTGTATTTGTGTTTTGAGATAAAAAGGGGTTGCAGCGTTGCAAGCACAAGCTGTAGGCAATTACTTTGCTTTCAAATGCTTTATTGTTCAGTTCCTGTTGCAGCCATGTAGTATCCCTCCTACGCTGCTGCTTCTCAGAATGCAGTTACATGAACATCAATATTTCCCAAAGACCCTTTCAGTCTCATCTTCTCTCTCCGATTGCATAGACATCGGAGAATCGCATTGTTTTCCTACATATCAGAATTCAACCAAGGTCATCCTTGACCTGCCAGTCTGCTGTACGTAGCTCTTACGCAACGCGAAAATGCATTCTGTCGTTGGAGTGGAAGGGGTTCCAGGTGGAGGGAATATTTGCAGAAACCGGTGCCATGTGTCACAATGCCGGTCAGGGTCTGACTCCCTCTCTTCGATTGCTCTTAAAGAAACTCATTAAAACTGAAGGATAAATGTCTACATCCTGAGCTGTTTTCACAGCCTGAATGCCAGCTGAATCAACTTCATTTTTTTTTTTTAGTTCCCCTAACTGCCTGTAGCACAAATGCTCATAGTGTGTCGGTGGGGGTTTGATTAGGTTATTCATCGATACTGAGTCACTACTTCATCAGGGGCCGGATGTATAAATTGCACACATTAGTGATTATAAAAAACACATGCAGTGAGATGAATATTTCACACCAGGAACTCACCTTTATGAATCAACCAAGAGAGTGAATTAGCAATGAGGCATGAACATCAAAGAGGGAATTTTTATTTATTCATGGCAGTTAATATGTATAGTCTCAAAAGATTTTTCTTTATAATAACATTTACAGCTGCATTTTTTTCTACAAAATGGATCTCAATTCTAGCATGTTGGTAAATGTATAACTACTGTAAAAATCACAGTGGCGGCTTCGGCACAGTTTATCTGTGTCCCAACACCGATAATGTGTAATGTGCCGAGTGTCGGAGCCTCAATTTCATCTCTAATATTTGACTTTTATTGTATAGATTTAAATCAGTATTACCAAGATATCCCAATCTGTCTCACTGTTATTTGCCTAACTCTAATTTCTCTCTCCTATCTCGAAGTCGCAGTTTGCAAGCAGCCCCATCTGGCAAGGAGTCGTGGCGTGTCCCTAAGTGAACAGACGTCAAGTCGCAGTGAGTATACAGATATTTGCTCGCAGCACTGTGTTTGAAACCAGTTCAACAGCAGTTTAATTTTGTGCATGCTCAATTTCATTTCTAGTATATTGCTGCCTTCAGGAGAAAGCAATGCTGTTGACTTGGCTTTTACTGTATGCATGTCCAAACCAGGTTGAACAGGAGTGGTTCAACATACAATTGATGCTAGTTGTGTGACTGGCTCAGAATGAAAGCCTATGAGAATATCAGCACACGTCATATCTCCCAGTTTTACCATGTAATAATCACATCCGGGATGAATCAGTAACCAGCATCCGATAAGTATTTCAGGTACCGGTACAATGAAAACAAATGTCTTTTCTTTTTTTTTTTAGTGCCAAAAAGCAAATTAAGTAATGTTTTTCATCTCCATCATTTGTTCACTGCACATCATGAGTCACATCCAATCTAAAGACATGAAGTCATAAGCTTGTTTTGCACCGCCGCCCGCTGAGCTCTTCAATTAATTTTGCCATCTTTTGCGAAATCACATCACTAAAATTAAATGTGAGCAGATATGCAGTTAAAGTAGTGCACACAGTGTTGTGCCAGATGCCATTTCCTTCATGACACACACACACACACACACACACACACACACTGAATCCAGCACAGACAATTACCTACAGTGTACATTTTCTCTGCACGATCACACTGATTTTACTATTGCATGTTTCTGCAGAAAATGTATAGGTTTATCTTTTGCATGTAGTGGAACTTCTTCAGCAGTAATGCTGCTGTCAGCAGTGCAAACTAAAAGATGATTACAGGGCAGAATTATCTAGATTGCCTGTCTCTCTTAGCATCCAGAGAGATCATAGCACCAAAGAACACAGAAAGGTACTCGCCTCGCACACACTTGTTTATAAGATAATATCTTTTCACGATAAGTCCCCATTCCCAAGCTCCGCCCCAAACAATATAAATGTATATGAGGGAAAACTAGGGCAAGCCTGAATCAGAATATCAATAGACCACATTTTTGTTTAGACTTGCAATTTTGGCAGTAAGCACCATCACACCCAGAATATCAATCAAAGGCTGTTATTCTTATGTCTCTGAGAGATGTTTTGTGGCAGCGGTGGAAATATCTACAATAATCACTACCAGCAGCAGATGTCACACATTGTTATTTCTTTCCCATCTACATGAATTATTCCTCTCATATGAAACAACGGACACTCTGCCACCTTTCTCTCCCCCGCACTACTATCAACACCACGACATTTCCGAGTCCTCTGCGACCCCTCCATACATTATACAGCTACATTAACTGCTGTTCTGCTTGCTGATTCCCGTGCACAGTTTTATTGGACTGATGCTCAGAGATATTTGGCTGCAGAGTCCAAAAATAGAATGAGGGTGATGATGGATCGTAAAGTACTTCGTTTATTGGACTTAATGGAGCTCAGTTTATAAGTAGAATGGTGAACCAGTGAAATGGGAGTGTCAGCGGCATATTATAGTCGCCATAAAGCCCCCTGCTTCCTCCAAAGCATTGTATGAATGCAGGCCGGAAACGTAGTCATGTTTCAGAAAAGAATAATTAATGAGAACATTGTGAAAAATGGGGTCGGCAGAGTGAGCGAACCACACGCGAAGCGTAGATTTGTGCCTGATCGGGCGCCTTATTGCGTGTCTCGCTCTAGACACAGCTGAGAAGTCAAGACAGCCATTATCACCATAAACATGGGTGCTTTATTTAAATGTCTCTTATTTTGCAAAGTATCCAGCTGTGCTGTGGCCTTCCTGTGTTTGATTACCTACCTGGCTTGACACGTTTGCTCGCGGCTTGCGACCGAAATAGGCGATTGCTGCAGTGGGCCGGCATGGCCGCTCCGCTCCTAATCGCAGCTGGTATGAACTGATAACAATAGATTGGATAACATGGGCGCCGAAAAGAACGCTTCCGCGTCCAGTGTGTTTTTAGCGCAATGAGTTGAAATGAAGGTATTCAAAGTCAGAATTCAGCTGCTCATTGTGTTGCAGTCACCCCTCGTCATTTATTTACTGTGTGGTGTTACCTTCAAAAGAAGTTTGAATGTTAGAAAATGATTTCCAGGGTGCGAGAGCTGTGAAAGCTCCACTTGGAGTGCTCTCTCCTGTGTTACCAGCCACAACCTGACGGACATTTCCGCCACCCACGGTTGCCTCAGGTTGACTGCAGTGAATAGAGGAGATGATGGGTGCACAAAGATGTGAGAATGCCGGATTGGCACCACAGGTTTGCCTGCAACCCTTCAGAAGCACATTTGAGCCCTTATAGCTGATTGACTCCTGGCTCAGCCTCATTAGTGAATTCGCAGAGGAAAGTTCCATGCAGGTGGGGAGAGAGTTTCGCAGAGCATGAAGGCCAAATACACCGCTTCCCATGACAATACCAAGGACTGTGTTCTGCTGACCACAGAACCATGGCAGAGTCCTTGGCTCATCTAAAATGCTGTTCTCGCAAAATGGGAGCAAGCGGAAAACAAATAAACCAACCTGATAATGAGGCTTTCCCTCAATTTCTGTGACATTTTCCCAATAAGAGTCATCTGTGCTTTTAATAGACAACAAACATCTGTGCTGCTCGGAAACACAGTCTACATTGTTTGGTAATTGTTGGCTGAGCACAGAGAGAGCTAACCATGTTTTTTGTCGATACCTATTAAAGTTCTTAGAGCTATAATACATTGGTTATTCATTACAGTATGCACTACTCTCATAATCCAGCTGCTGATGTAGGAAGGAAGTAGGCTACAGTAGTATTGGATGTTTTTACAGCAAGAGTCCTGTGAAAACAAGGTATTTCTAAAGTTTGGCCGTTTTTCACAAGCCGCGCGGCTGTAGAGACGAGTAAGTGAAATGTCTATTGGATGAATTGCCATGAACTCTAGTGCAGATGTTCATGGTCCCCCCCCCCCCCAAGGAACAATTTTAATAACTTTGGTGATCCCTTAATACGTCTAACATTTACGTCTAATACTTTGATTGATCAACAAATGCCTGCAACATTTCATTCAGCCTCAGCTGTACTTTGGAATTAGTGCTTATTGGTAAATGTCAGCATGCTAACATGCTAAACTAAAACGGTGAGCGAGGATAGTCATTACCTGCTAAACGCAACATATCCTCATACCTAAACGACAGAATAGGTTGATTTCCTATGACTCCCAAAGTGATATATGAACGTTCTAATTACTGCCGCAATGGCCGCTTTCAACACGTGACCGCGGTGCTAGTTTTAATAATGTGACCGTTCTATTTAACTTAACGGCCACCATTTTAAACACGTGGTTAACGTTGTGTAATGGAACTAGTTGAGTTCAGGCAACAAAAATACTAATCATGAGTCACGTACAACTACCAAAATAAGGACGTCACTGCGTCACCGACTAAGGTCCGTTCAACTTTGGTTGATTTTAAAAAGTGACCGTTGACTTTTGTTATGACGCGTGACACAAACAAAAGTGAAAGTCCGGTGTTTGTTTGACTCAACCTACCTCCTTACACGGAATTTGGCGCTCTCTTACTTGGTCACCAATCGACCCACAGTATACGGTCGTTTTCTGGGTGAGGACGGTCTGGCGAGTGTCTTTCCGAGAAGATACATATATTAATATGTTTAAAAACCATTTCATTTATTTTTTAATTATTGTCCCTAAAGTTAAAAACACTCCAGTAAGCTTGTTCTGATGATTTGCAGAAACTGAGCCAAAGATGAATGTGTAGATTGTAAATAACCATTGTTTAAACATCATTTTGATGACATACTGTTTTTTTTTTTATATATTTTTATATGAAGCGTGTTCTAACTACATTTTGAAATCTAATCATTGAATCGCTGTCAGAACAATGGTTTTATAACCTAGACCTCGTTTTACTCAATACTTCTTTGAAACATGAATACTCACAGTGAAGGTTGTTTTCTCTTAATGAAAAGATTATCTTTTATAGATCCATGTCTGATTCCCAGGTAGTGATGATGACATCTTTTTGATAAAACCGTTTCCACAGTGCTTTGAGTACATGTGAGGTGTCTGAAGTACATGTTAAGCATTGTTGGAAGTTTGTTCAGAGAAGTGGGTGGTGATGGCGCAGTGGATATTGCACATGCCTTCGGTGTAGAAGACCTGGGTTCAATTCCCACTGTGATACTTCAACCAATGTGTCCCTGAGCAAGACACTTAACCCGTAGTTGCTCCAGAGGTGCGCGACCTCTGACATATATAGCAATAGTAAGTTTTGGGTAAAAGCGTCAGCAAAATGACATGTAAAGAAGGACACGTAAAAAGGACATGAAACAAATTTACACAAGAAAGTACACACATTTTAAGATATAAAACCAGACCTTGTTTGTGTCTGGATGGCGATGAAACACTGTTAGCTGTGACACATTCAAAACAGTCAATTCAGCAATACAGAGGACTATTCAGTTAGCTGTAATTCTGATGCTTTGCTAATTAGTGAGGGGAAATAATAACACTCAGGGACACCTTTCCACTTGGTTTAATCGCAGATGCACAAATTAAAAAAGATGGACCACGAACGCAACTAAACTCAAAAACTCAAAAATCATCTCCCTTTGAGTTGGTGGCGAGAAACAGGTGGACATGAGCAAATAATATATCATCTACTGTTGTTGGTCTGTTTGTAAAGGGAAGGAAACTGATGCGTCACCGCGTCTCAGCTGCTTCGCATTTTAAAAGATTCTCTCCATGCGAAGATGTTAGCCACTTTTTGGAAATGATTACATATTGACTGGTAGTAGCAAATGAGGAGAAATGTCAGTGTTCTTTTTACCAGCTACTAGGTAACTGATGAACTTGGCTGACAAAATGCTTTTAAAAAATTAATAATCTGTCTTTTAGGTGCTAAATGATGGACTTCGTGGCTTGATGCTTTCTCTTTAATGTGAGGAATCACTCAGAAACAGAACTTCAGAAATACAAAAATGTGTTATTGTCTGCACAAGAACAGAAAAAAATGTGATTCTGGTTAATGCTGACATTTAGATAACGCTGATTCATGCAGTTCTGACAGAAATGTTGACAGTCAAATAAATGAAGAGTATCTTTTCAAAGTGAGTTATGGGCGGTTTGAAAAAACAGTGACATCAGTTCTTGCTGGTTTGAAGCTAAAATTCATATTGTGGATTTTTTTGTTGTTTAAATGTTTAGCTGGTGTACAACATATGCTATAACTACAAAATTAAAGCATGTAATGATCTTTATTTAAAAGGAATATTGAAATAATGGTGATCACTCTCATGACCCTTTGGATTCGACCCAGTTCCATAGGAGAAATCAGTGCTGTGTGTGTCCGCTTCATTATCCGCAGCCTCGATTTTTTTTTTTTCTTTTGGGTTGTTAAATTGGGGTTTAATGGCGAGATGGCAGCCAGCACAATAAAGGCTGAGAGGTGCTGACAGAGGTAGGAGGTAAAGTGGAGGATAGATTGGACCCTGCTGGGGCCGGGTTCACACTGCTGAGAACAAAATAGAAGTCCGTCTTGGTGATGGTGGCTGCGAGCGGGGAATGGTGGTGTGTGTTGCTGCTGTTTTAATGTTGATCAGAACAAAACCAATACTATAAGACACAGCAATCTACAACAGACAAAACAATACAATAACAGACGGGGAAAAAAACGTCACTAAAACAGACAGATGAAACCATCCAAAAATAAATGATTGGATGGTTAAGGCTGAAGTAGGTTAGGGCACAAAAACTGTGTTAGGTTTAGGCTACATTTACACTGCTACGTTTTGGTTTTAAAGCGGAGTTTTGAGCCAAAAGCGGTCTACATGCACGCAAGTGTTTTTATCTCCAGCAGAAGAACTAACCTCCGTTTAAACTAACACACCCAAACCAAAATATCTCATCAACATCGACTGGGAGTCGGTGCAAGCCAAATACAGCGACATATTGGAGCGGTACCAGGACAATTATCCAGCGCCAGAAGAAGCCATGGCAATGGGGAAGGAGTTCCTACACAAGAAGGACGAAATCACAAAATTAATGTAGGCCAGCTAACATTATAATGTTTTACAAAAGGCATAGGCTTATATGGCGGCGGCTAAGAGCGCAATAGTTTTAAAGAGGGTTGTGTTTTTAGCCGTATATTGTGTACGAAAGTTACGCACAGCTTTGTGTTGGCAGATTGTGTTTTAACCATCCTTTTGTGTAGAAAGTTGCACACACCTTTTACTTTAGGCTACTTAGCTAAGTATTCCCATGTTTTGCTACTTTTTACTTCTACTACTTGTTTAACCCATATACCAGAGACGTAACAGGGAAAGATCATGGTTTTAGTTCAGATAAGTTCTTAGTTAAGGTTAGGGAAACGCCCTTGTCGTCATGGTTGCATTAATAAACACATGGTTAAGAAAACAACAACGTGTAATTCCTCCTTTGCTTAAATTTGCATAAATAACCGCGGCAGCCAGAAGACTTGTCACTTGAACTGAACACAACAAATAACTGAGCACTAACTGGGGCACTTGCTGAAGAGACTGATGCTGTTGTTCTTCTAGAGAGGACAGCCTCGACGAAACAATGCAAACACCCATGAGACAATACTTTAACAAACCGAAAGTACTCACTAAAACAGACTAAACACATTGACAAAACAACACCAAAGCCATTAAGACAACACCTAAACAAACAGAAAGTACTTACTAAAAACAGACAAAACAATAATGAAGAAGACAACAGTACTGAAAAAAAGAAAACATTAATGAAAAAGACATCAATACTAAAACAGACAAAACTATACTATAGCACAGGGGTCTTCAACGTTTTTTAAATCAAGCACCCCTTAACTGAAAGAGAGACGGAGCAGGGACCCCCTACTACATATATTGTATCAAATAAAGTTGCATATTAAACTGGGCCTACAATAACTTGTAGGGCGGCTTTAAGCCTTTATATATTTTTGCATAGAATACTAAGCTATTATACACAAATAATTGTTGGCATGATTTTATAATCATGTTTTAATGTTAAACATACACACTGAGGATGAACTGTATCTGTGGATGGCTACAGTAGTGACACCTTGCATATGGGCCAGTAAGCCTGTCATCAGTGGGGATTTATATTTGCTAATAATATGTTGGATTCATGTTAAGACTTTAAAATGTTGGTGAAAAAACAAACAAAAATGTACTATAATTTGGAGGCCCCCCTGCATTGAATCTGAGGACCCCCTAGGGGTCCCAGACCCCCTGTTGAAGATCCAAGCAGACATAAGAATAAATAATAAAAAAAAAATGTGTCAAGTCCTCAACATTATCAATAAAATCAGCAGAAGCGGTCTACTGTAAGACTTGCAATTGCTTTGATAATAACGTTTTACATATCCTATGTAGTCTATTACAATGGCTAAAGCGGAAAAAATGTAAAGATAGATCTGGGGCGGAAAACTGTAGCCTGCTCGTTTTCTCTGACTTTGAGCATACATCGCTTTCAGTCTCATTATGACTCATTCACAGTAACGCTGCTTCTGCTCATATGAAGGCTGTATTCAGCCCTCCTCACGTTGTCTTTTCTACCGCAGTAAACCACATATAGGCTTTTTCCACCTGCTGCTGTCAAAATAAGGTTTTCTCGACTTTCTTGTCCAAGGTGCCAGACCACCGCCGTGGCCTGACTGCAACATTGTTGTGTTGTGAGTTTAGTTTGGCAGCAGAGTGTAAACACTAAACCTGTTATTTTGAAGTGTGTGCGGTACAGTTAACGGCGATCTGTCTCTTTAAAGCATGATGTGGATTACATTGTCTGTGCCTAATGTACTAGATTGAAATGTAAATGTGACTCACTTGAAAGCAGCTGCTTAATGATGAGTCTGTTTGTACTTGTGCTTTAACAAGGACGCCGAATTAAATGTAACCTTGTATCGAGACGGCGTGTTGGATCATTTGCCTTTTCAACACTGACAATTTGTTGAAAATGTTATTTCAACACTTTTTTTTTTTTTAGATCCTTTTAAAAAACATAAAATAATAATAATCGTGTGGCAGTGTGACATTTCACAGCTTTACTGTCAAGTCACAAAAAGCAACCGTGTCAACTACGTCAATTAAAACCCCAACAGAAAAAAGCCGTTTATTACAACCACAAGCAGTCTTGAAGGTGGCTCTCTGTGAAAATAAAATAGCAGAAAGCGTGGGTTGTTTGTCTCACTAATGTCACTCATTTTACTTTTAAAGCAGGTGCATTTTGGAAAATGTGCTCTTGAACTACACCTGCCTTGCGTTAATGGAAGCTGTGCTGCTGGAGGTGAAGGGCTGCAGCCCTCCAGGGATCCTTGACAAAAAGCTGTTAGTCTTCTGTGGGCAATACCCGCTACTTTACATCACAATATATAATGGACTTAACATGCCGGTCGTGTAGCTTTGTGTTCTGTATTTTATCTATCGTACTGGGATTAATCCCTAAAGGCTGACAGATGCTAAATGAATATTTATGACCCCAAAGCGCGCGCGTGAGTACAGTAGACACAGACAACACAAACCACAACCTCCAATTTCACCACAAGTGGGTCTCGGTGTGTGTGGTTGTGCGCTTTCAAACTGGCCGACATAATCAAATCCTCATAACATACTTTTAACAAAAAGCACTTTGCTGTAACATTAGTTAATAGACATTCCTGAGTTGAGTCGGCCTGTGCTGAGCAACTGTACACTGCGAAAGAAGACACAGAAATTGTGTGCTGTAGAGCTTTATGTTAGATTGTATGTGGTGGTGTTTGAATTTCCTGTGCTTTCCCTGTATTTTTTGAAACAATGGGATGGGATGATTTGATTGGTTGTTGAATAATTAGGCCCCATCTCCCAGCTGTAGGGACTCTCCCCTTGTATGTATAACACTGAATGGAACCTGATTACGCTTTGAAGAAGGCTTTGTGCCGAAATGCGTGATTTATTGTGATGTGAGCCTGATTAAATAAGTGCAATGACAGTATTGTGTCCTCTTGGGAAACCTGAGATGTGCTACCTTCACTCTTCACTATTTGGAACATGCCTATTGGATTTGGGGTTTAGCACTCCACCAAGAGTCTACATTGCCAAAGCGCAACCTCCTTTTTCAACCCAAGACAAAGTTTTTATCAGGCAAATTATGTATTTTTATTTTTTTATTTTTTTTTTGTTATAGTTGCATTGCATTGATGATTAGCATTCAAAAAGCACCTGGCCAGCAACTGATTAGGGAGCACACACCTGTGATTGAACTTGACCTTTGCCATACAGTAATTGTTACATTAATTTCACCAATTATATTCTTGGTTAATTAATTCCAACAAATGTCAGAAAACGGTAAAAGTCACCCATCACAATTCCCCAGCGTCACGCCTCAGTGTGTTTAGTGCGAGCATCTGTTCAAACCTTAAAGATATTCCTTTCACTTTCACATGAGACAAAGAAAAGCAGCAAATCTTCACAATTGAGTAGCTGAAACCAACAAAAGCAAAGTGCTGCTTGGCACAAAGTAAAGCTAAAGTTGATAGGGGAAATTGTTGGTTCCTTATTTAGACGGTGTTTACCAAAGAGATAGCAAATTGGTAAAGTCGCTGGCGAGCGGTGACATGTCTGGATCAATGACAGTTTGTGTCCGGGATAATCGCCGGAACATCCGGCACCGGGGTGTTGCCGTTCCCAAACTCGATTCTCTTCGGGAAACAAGCTTTGAGCTAGCAAGCTACGCACTGAAAATGGCAAGTTTTGAAGAAAATTTGGATCATGCAACAAGCCAGCTCTGCTTGGTTCTTTTGGGGAATGATTAATTTAACTTCATTTATTATTAAGTGGCGTTATCTTTTGCAGGGTGCAAATGTTCCACCAAAACAAGTTCCTTCCTGAGACTGATTTTGCCGAGCCACAGTCTCTGCGTTCAGTGATTAGCGCCGCCCAAGACAGTTGTGATTGATTTAAAGAAATGCAAACAATCCAGAGCATTTTGTTTCCCCTCCTATCCTGGAATGTACTGTATGTGTGGAGGGGCCAGACCTTACTCTTTGGAGGGCTGGCAATGCGAGACTATGTCCACAATGACTAGCAAAAGGTTCTGAAGGCGGTGCTGTGTAAAACACATCAGTCTTGTTGTAATTATCAATAATAGAACACTGAATAATGAATTTTTTTGTAATCTTCTCATGCATTTTGCACTGATGTTTGATTGTCTCTTTTTCACATCAGGTGAAAGGTTCTGCTGCTGCAGACGTTTCTATGATAACAAGCTGATTGAGCTTCTTGAATTTCTTGGTTTGTTTATCTCCATAAATGAACCGTCTTTGGCTGACTTGTTGATTGTATTACTTGTGGTGTCAACACAGGGTTTATATCGCCCTCCTGCTGCCTACTGAGCTGCGCAGATAATTTAGTTTCTACCATGGAAAGTGTTCGAGTCACGCTCTGCCCATTGAGATATACCCGACCACAGAGTAACCTGACAGCGCCTCAGATTTGCATAAAAGTCTTTCTGATGCCATTTTAAAAATGTGGAACTGCTTTCATGCAAATGCTGAAACTCTCCCACATGACATGTCTGTTTTGTGGTTAAGGGCACTTCTTTAAATGGTTTTGCTGCAATGCTTGCTCGCTCTTTTTAACATCAGCCGATTGCTGGGGTTGCACGAAATAGCAAATCAGCGGCTGGTTGACACTCCCATGTTTGCAATGAGGAAAAGAGAAGGGGGGGGGGGGAGAGAAGAGAGGAGAGGAGAGCAGAAACAGTATCCAACACCTGCAAATGGAAACTGTCATAGCCTGATAACAAACCTAGAGGAGGTTGAGCAGAATAAACACTAAGCTCTCTAGCGTCGCTGCCTAATGAGGTTTTCAACGATGCAATGCAGTGAGATGGAGAGAAGTGACTGGCACTTGTGAGCATGATTCACAAGGCGAGCCAGCTCCCGTGACCCCTGCGAGGATCTGTAAGTCTTAGTGGCCATACATTTCACTCCTCTCAGTGACTGAGATCCTATAGAATATCATAAAAGGGAGTCACCGCCACGGCCGGCCGCTCAGCCCTGTCTTTGATTTAGGGCAGGGAGACAGCCGGAGACACTCGCGCAGCCTTGCATGACCAGAGGCAAATGAAACGGGAAACTGACCACCTCATCTTCTCAAGGGTGCCTTTGGAGGTTGGGAGAGCGTTCAGGTAGGGTTGGCA
Organism: Gymnocephalus cernua; assembly: GCA_023631565.1. Taxonomy (NCBI): domain Eukaryota; kingdom Metazoa; phylum Chordata; class Actinopteri; order Perciformes; family Percidae; genus Gymnocephalus; species Gymnocephalus cernua. The sequence goes on from CM042444.1 coordinate 21,505,032, forward strand.
GGGGTGGTGAGGTCAGGGGAGTATATTTTACTAACGAGGACACACTTGGACACCTATTCCTGTACACACGGAGATAGGAGAGAGAAATATATCGTATTCTCCGAATGCACCTGAACATGTATGCAGCTGAACATTGCAGTGCTGGATTGTTGGAGAGCTTGCTATCTGTACAGCCACAGTAGATCTATTGATTGCCTATACACAGATATATAGGTAGTAGATACACACACAAAAAATAGGGTACATATGGTAGGTAGATGTTGTCGAAACAGTGTGTTCCGATTGCTTGTTATCTGTTATTGATGTAACAGTCTGGATAAACAGAAGTACATTTCCAGGATAATTGTGGCTCTCTGCGTGTTGCCCGTTCTCAAAATTCCTTCGCTAATTTTAACAGCTCAAAGCACCAGCGCTGAGTCCGGAGCTTAGCGCTGCCCAAGACCATTGTGATTTTCTCCTATCCCAGAGTGTAGGTATTAAAAACAGCATCCTATTTCCCTGTAGATAAGTCAAGTAGGGATCGACCGATATGGATTTTTTTGTGCCGATACCGTTTCCGATTTTTTTTCATCAGCCTTAGCCGATGTCCGATACGGGCTGCCGATATTTGGAGCCGATACTGCTTTTGCTCCCTCAATTTTCTACATAAAATAAAATGAGCATGTCTAAGGCTAATATGCCGCCTAATATGCAAAGACAACACACTAATAGGTCTAAACGAAAATGTAAAAGAAGCTGCCAGATTTGTCAACCACAGAACATAAATCAGCAGAGGAAAATAATGTGATGTCAGATGCACATTAAGCAACAAATTGTTCAAGTTTCTGTTCTAAACTGCATCAACGTTAAAAGGTATAAATATTCAACCACGTATAAAACATCTCTCAAAGTTTTAAAAGCTCTCCTTCAGGTGGCACAGCACTCTCATATATCGCTGTGATGCATGTGTCCCACTGAGTGAGACAGACACACGCGCACGCACACACACACAAACTTCTGTTTGGTAGCTGACGCTGACTGAAAAACTCAACCACCATTGAACTAGATCGATAATGATAATTTCAACAAATGGCTCTAAACACAAGTAAGGCATACACGGTGCACTTTGGTCTGGTACATGATAAACGTTAACACAAATTAATATTCAACTACGTATAAAACATATCTGTCATCATTATGCTCTTCTTGAGTAGGGGGGGGGCTGCGCTCTGATATCACTGCGATGGCAACTCCGCCCAGCTCACACGCCGGACTCTCTCCCTCTCCGAGAGACACACACACCACGCATGTCCAAACCTCAGCCAGACGGTCGCTGTATAAAACTCGCAAAAATACCACGGAACCACGTCGTCATTACTTATCCTATGACCAGTGTTCGTAACGGCTAAGTGTATGGCAATATTTTAGCTAAGTCAAACAGTTAAAAGATACTTTGAAAGTTTAAAACTTACCGTTGTCTTTAAGAGCAGGCTTCCAGCACTGCCCCTTCCTGCTAGTGGGGGAGGGGCAGTGCATGGTCTGCACGTGAACTGTAGCGTCTCTAGCAACACAGAGCTGACTGTGTGGATGCCTGTCTGTAAATAATGCCGGGAAAATCTGCGAACGCAGCAGCCGCATATCGGCCGATGCCAATACACGTAAAAAACGCAAATATCGGCCCGAAATATCGGCCGGCCGAAAAATCGGTGGATCACTAAAGTCAAGGCCAATACTTCCGGATGACATACAGATCAACTGTCTGCATTAGTCCAGCATAGTCTTAACCAGAATGTTTTTGAGTGATTAAACAGTTAGTAGTTCTGAGTGTTTAAGGAAACTTTGGGTAGCATGCCTCCTCTGCAGCTCAACCTGTGATCTTTTAATTACAGGGATGTTTTTGTGAACGCTAGGCTGCCCTGCCACCTTTAACTCCTTGTGCCGTTCACGGTTCACAAGTCCATAATCCAGTTAGGTGTGGGAGGCACAGGCTTCATTACAAATGAAATGCTCCATGCACTTCGGGAGGAGGAGAGGGGAGTGTCAAATTAGCAAAGTGGACTGGATATTATACGCTGTCATTTCGCTGCCTTGAGATCTGCTTTGACATTGTCAGAGGAAGCCTTCCTCTTCACGGCACTATAAGTGGTCCAACTCCATTATATGCTGCAGTGACACTTGTACCACAAAGTGCCAAAAATGTAAAAGGATGATTTTCCAACAGTCTGACTATGACCAAGTGCTGTTAAATTGCCATTTGGTCGATGCTTTCATCCTCCGTGGTGCTCAAGCACTGGTGGTAAAAGAAGCCCAAACCTAGTCCACATTCACTGCAGCCTTGTTTGGATGATTTACTTAAGGTGTGGTATTTTTTCCCTCCTTCAGTTTGGATCAGTTGGACAGGTGAGAACAGTGCAGGTCACTTGCTCTGACAAAGTAAAACAAACCAGCAGCGGGGAACAATGCTTAAGTGCACTCAGTTGAATGGGTATTAGAGGGTACATGTTGATATCTTCTAGCAAACAGAGCCTTGATGAACTGTGGGCAGTCTGGAAGGATGCTCAAACTTTTTCTTGATGTCTTCTTGATCTCTGATGAAACCCTGACGAACTTCCGGAAAATTTTAGATTTGCTCTGCAAGTCCATCTTTTCCAAGTCGAGGCACCAATCACAACCGTTGAGGCGGGCTTTACACGATGACGATAGCGCAGCGACGGCAAGCAGCTTTTTGTTTACATTCAACATGACGGCCTCCGAAGCGCAGCAACCCGTTGATGCCGCTGTCGCTGCTACGTCACCCGGATCGTTGGTCTGATTGGTTGAAGGACTATCCAATTGCGCCCAGAGGCATTTGAGCGGTGTCCGTTGGTGACACCCCTTTGGAAATGCGCTGTGAATGAACCTTCCCCAGACCCCCTCTCAGTTACAACTGAAAAGAGTCTGGTGTCAACCAGGCTATCTGGATTCCCCTTATGCTTCTTTTAAACCAGAAAAAAATGTTTGCACAGTGCAGAACAGTATCTGCTTGTTACAGCACTTAAACAAAGCTACAGTATATAATGCTGACAGTGAGATAAGTATTCGCACCCAAGATACTGTGTTTTTTATGGCTGCAGCATTATATCAAATTAAAATATTTTAGATGTCTTGTGCATAATTGTATGCACATTCTCCTGGGTCAGCCTGACATAATTGTATCCCTGGAAACCAGGGGTATCTCTACGAGAATTTAGCATAAAGTCTGGCAGATTTTAGTGATGTAAACACAGAGAGGGTGAATTATGGCAACAAGCACAATCAAATCCCTCTTGGTTAGCTTAAGGTGCAGGGACCAGATTAATATTTAACTACACTCACCTAAAGGATTATTAGGAACACCTGTTAAATTTCTCGTTAATGCAATTATCTAATTAACCAATCACATGGCAGCTGTTTCAATGCATTTAGGGGTGTCATCCAGGTCTAGACAATCTCCTGAACTCCAAACTGAATGTCAGAATAGGAAAGAAAGGTGATCTAAGCAACTTTGAGCGTGGCATGGTTGTTGGTGCCAGACGGGCTGGTCTGAGTATTTCACATTCTGCTCAGTTACTGGGATTTTCACGCACAACCATTTCTAGGGTTTACAAAGAATGGTCTGAAAAAGGAAAACCATCCAGTATGCTGCAGTCCTGTGGGCGAAAATGCCTTGTTGATGCTAGAGGTCAGAGGAGAATGGGCCGAGTGATTCAAGCTGATAGAAGATCAACCACTCGTTACAACCGAGGTATGCATTAAAGGTCCCATGACATGGTGCTCTTTGGATGCTTTTATATAGACCTCAGTTGTCCCCTAATACTATATCTGAAGTCTCTTTCCCGAAATTCAGCCTTGGTGCAGAATTACAGCCACTAGAGCCAGTCCCACAATGAGCTTTCTTTAGGACTTGCCATTTCTGTGTCTGTAGCTATTGAGGAGGAGAGAGGTGGGGCAAGGTGGAGGGTGGGGGTGGGGCCTTGACCAACTGCCACTTTGCTCGTTTGAAAGCCATGATGTCTCTCTCTCATGGGTTGGCCAAATTCTCTGAGCGGGCAAAGCAGAGAAAGGGGAGGTAACCTCGCTTGTTATGACCTCATAACAAGCAAGATTCCAGAACGGCTCATCTGAGCTTACTTTTTCTCAAAGGCGGAGCAGGATACCCAGGGCTCGGTTTACACCTATCACCATTTCTAGCCACTGGTGGACCATAGGCAGGCTGGGGGAACTCATATTGATGTTAAAAAACCTCATAAAGTGAAATGTTCATGCCATGGGACCTTTAAAGCATTTGTGAAGCCACAACACTGCTCACCAAAATTGGACAGTTGAAGACTGAAAAATGTTGCCTGGTCTGATAAGTCTCGATTTCCTTCTGATGGTAGCGTCAGAATTTGGTGTTTAACAGAATGAGAACATGGATCCGTCATGCCTTGTTACCACTGTGCATGCTGGTGGTGTAATGGTGTGTGGGGGGATCCCTTTCGCCTTCAGAATTGCCTTAATTCTTTGTGTCATTGATTCAACAAGGTGCTGGAAGCATTCTTTAGAAATGTTGGCCCATATTGATAGGATAGGGTCAAACACAGTATTAATATGGTGTTCCTAATAATCCTTTAGGTGAGTGTACATCTTAATGCATTTTCCTGCGGGCTCCAGCGTTAAGTGTTTGCTGCTGCTTGGTGTGGAAAAACTCTCAGCCTTAATGCCGTTGACCTACACAGCAGCACACCTAATGAAAATAAACACATTTAAATGTCGCCATGAAATTTGTGACACATTATCATGAGGTTTCAATTTTGCGAGCACGCCTGTGCATGTAATTTAGTATGATTATGTTCAAAAGTTCATTTTAAAAACAAATAGGTGAGATCAGTGTGGGGACACTGATAACAAGGCTCTTTTTCTCTCGTCTATAATGAATGGAATAATCAGCTCAGTGAGGCTGCTGTCGAGAGAACGTCAGCACAAAACCATTTCTCATCCACACTTCTTCTCCCCCGATGGGCTCATTAGTGTGCTGCTGAAAACCACTGCTATACAACATATTTATTATTTACTATCTTTTTTCCTATTCTTCCTTTTTTTTTGCCCGCTTCCTTTGTTTGCACTGCATTCTACTGCACACTTCACACTCATGATCAAACTCTGAACTATGGCCTACTCAACTTAATGTGGTTCTCTTACAAATGTTTTTTTTTTTTCTTCTTAAAAGAGATAATGGCATATGGGGTGTTTATTAATTGGGTGAGATCCAGAAATGCTGCCATTTGGCACTCCTCTCTAACTCTCTCACTTGCATCCACACCGCTGTCTTCGGGCAACAAGTCACCTTGCTATTTTCAGAACAAGATGTTACCATCTTTCCATAATGTAGTCGGACACATAATGACAATCTGAGCCAGTCAGTGGCAGAAACAGCACTTTTAGTGGGTGTACATTGACGGTCGCTGTTGCCCCATAGGGTTACATTGCAGATGATGTGGTCCTGATGGCATCATCGGCCTTTGACCTTCAGCACTCACTGGATCGGTTCAAAGCCGAGTGTGAAGCGGCTGGGATGAGGATCAGCACCTCTAAATCTGAGGCCATGGTTAACAGGAAACCGATGGAGTGCCTACACCAGGTAGGGAATGAGTCCTTACCCCAAGTGAAGGAGTTCAAATACCTTGGGGTCTTTTTCGCGAGTGTGGGGACAATTGAGCGGGAGATTGGTCGGAGAATCGGCGCAGCGGGGGTGCTATTACATTCATTTTATCGCACCGTTGTGACGAAAAGAGAGCTGAGCCAGAAGGCAAAGCTCTCGATCAGTTTTCGTTCCTACCCTCACCTATGGTCATGAAGGCTGGGTCATGACCGAAAGAACGAGATCCAGGGTACAAGCGGCCAAAATGGGTTTCCTCAGGAGGGTGGCTGGCGTCTCCCTTAGAGATAGGGTGAGAAGCTCAGTCATCCGTGAGGAGCTCGGAGTAGAGCCGCTGCTCCTTCACGTCGAAAGGAGCCAGTTGAGGTGGTTCGGGCATCTGGTAAGGATGCCCCCTGGGCGCCTCCCTAGGGAGGTGTTCCAGGCACGTCCAGCTGGGAGAAAGCCTCGGGGAAGACCCAGGACTAGGTGGAGGGATTATTACGCCTTGGGATACCCCAGTCGGAGCTGGTTAATGTGGCTGCTTAATGTGGGAAAGAGAAGTTTGGGGTCCCCTGCTGGGGCCAGTCTGGGCTGCCGGTTAAAGCATTCTCGCTCAATACTTGACCAATTTCAAAGGTTCTTGTTCACATTAGTCACTTAGACACCAATCCATGGGAAAATAGGGTCCAGGTTGGAAAAAAACTCCCCTTTAATATCCTGCACTCTAACTACAGTACCGCCTTTTTTCCTGCATCTGTTTTATAGTCATTACTTTACTCAATGCATCATGGTCTTATTTCTGCATTGCAAATGCACCCTACACATGCTGGAATAGAATCCTTTGTTTGCTGTCAAATTGTCATTGGGAAAATAATTGTCATAGTACTTGTAGGCCCTTAAAACATTATGTTGAATATATGAATTTTTATTTTTTGTGAGCCATTTTTATCCAGCCCTTCAGAATTCACTCAACTGCAGTAATCTCATACAACTTGTTAGAAACCATTTCAGATACATAATTCTGTACTTGCACACTTTTTTATAGAGCATGCAGACTAGGCTGTGTTACGTTTCATACATACAAAATTTAGAATTTACACTTGAAGACAGCACAGCATACACAAACAAACTGTAAAGGCCCTTAGGTTGATTATTGAAGGTTTTATTATTTAGGAGTCATTGATATTGAGATGTTTATTTAAAGAATAAGCAATCATGTGAGAATTGAAACATTGAGGCACAGGATCGTGACCAGAGAGTTGATGGTTAGAAACTCTCGGCGCAACAGGGAACTTGGACATATGGGAGGAAAGTTAATGACTAATTCAACAACTAGCGTCGACATGGCCTTAACCCCACACTGCTCCGATGCAGCTGCTCGGTGTTCACCAGTGTGACGCTGGGGAGCGCCCAGCTGTGAATGTGATTGTCTGTATGTGAAGCAGGGAGCTGCTGGCACGCAGCGTCCATGCTCAATCAACTTTCACCGAAGAAATAATATGGGAAGCGATTAGTGCCAGCAGAGGTTGTATTTGTATTGCATACATTTGCATTAGTCATTCTCATATTAATCTTTTGATCAAATGAAGGTAATTTAAAGGCAGTGGCTTTATGTTGGCTTTGATTCCATTTAAATGAAATGTGCCTGCTGTCATAGTTCACTGTCTGCTGTTTGTTGCCAAGTCTGACAAAATGCTGCCAGTCAATGTAGAGAAACAACCCTCAGGATAAGACATAAAGTAAGCTGTTAAAACCGGTAGGAAAATGTTGATTTAACAAGTGTACAGGATAATGGTGAATGCTTAAACATACTGTGACACTAGTAGAAGTAAGATTCAGTTCAATTTTATTTATAGTATCAAATCATAACATCAGTTATCTTGAGACACTTTACAGATAGAGTAGGTCTAGACCACTCTCTATAATTTACAAAGACCCAACAATTCCAGTAATTCCCACAAGAGCAAACATTTAGTGTGACAGTGGCGAGGGAAAAACTCCCTTTTAGGCAGAAACCTTGAGTGGAAAGGAAAACTTCCTTTTAGAGAGAAACCTCGGACAGAACCAGGCTCTTGGTGGGCGGTTGTCTGCGGGTGCCGGTTGGGGGTGTGATGAACAGTGGCAATTTTAGTCACAATAAAGAACTGTGGAACTGTTGTGACTAGAAATATTAGTTGTTGTAGTAGTTCATGGAGTAGCAGGACATAGCATGACGTAGCAGGGCGTAAGAAGAGTAGTTAAGTCAGGACACGACGTTTGTGAAAGAGTAATATCTAATTCAAGTTGGCTAACATTAGCCACCCTTCTGGTTCTACTGGTCAGACCAGACCTAGCACCAAAGCCCCATCAGCAAAATTGTATTCAACACGGTAAGGCTGTGTTTTACTACTCATAGAAAGTAATTAAGTACATTTACTCAAGAAGTGTACTCCAGTAGAACTTTTAGGTATTTTTTCTACTTGTTAACATTTTATGTTGCTTTACACAACATTTCGGAGGGAAACATTGTACTTTTTACTTTGCTACATTTATCTGACAACTTTAGTTAGAGCTTTAGTTCTACTGGCAGCATTATTGTTACTGGTTTAACCAGCCGTTTTCTAACGATTTTGATTTGTGATCTCTCACAAATAAAAGCAGTGTCTAGTTGGAACCCCTTGTCATGTTTCAGATGTCTGAGTTGTTTGCAATTACACCAAATTGGTGGTTTCCCCTCAAATTCACTCAGAATTTGGAGAAAAAAAAGGGAAAAAAAGAAATAAGAGAAAAGTCCAAAAAATTACTACAAATTTGTGTAGCAGAACTTAATCATCTCACGACCCCTCTAATCCGATTTTATCTTGTGACCTTTTGGAGGGGCCCAAGCCCAAGGTTGGGAACCATCGGACTAAACTACCAACTGTATGAAGTTGTAACCAGCTCCACTTTGATCAGCTACAACAGAAACACGCTATACACATTGATGCATTAGTACTAACAATCTAATAATGTATGATAATCCATCACAGGTTTTTGGTACGTTTTGCTGTTAATAATTCAGTACTTCTGCTTAGTATTTTTAAGGAAGGACCTACTTGTAATGGAGTATTTTTTGGAATGTTGTATTTTCTTTTTCCTGCCAAACCAATCATTTAAGTGAGCCAATTCTTTTGAAATGAAAATACATGCACAATAAAGTTAATAACTACACAGATTTCTTCCACATTCTTCACCTTACATGCCGCTTCAGGTCTTTTTTTTTTGTCAACTAAAATGTTGCTGACTGCCTGAACTCACCTCTGAGTAAACTTAGAAACTAGTTTTTGGCTGCAGTGTGGCGCAGAACAAACACTGAAAGCAATAATTCATTTTGGAGGAAACATCCACAGTTTTATATTCCACAACTGCCTCTTTCAGCACTTCAGTCTCTTCTGGGGACAAACAGTACTGTTTAGCATAAATTACCAAATAGAAACGTGGGCTTGTTTACACAAGCAAGTTGATGTAGAGCCAACTTTGTGTCTTCCTTTTCCAGTTTGAGAGCTAATGTTGCCTGTTAGTAATTATTGATGTCCGGAGCAGGGGAAGAAAGCTTCCAATCCCCTGGCTGCACATAAACGCTTGACCACTCCGGAAGTGTTTCGGAAGTGTTGATGCTAAAAAGTAGAAATGTTCTGACATGTAGGCTGCTTTGTGGTTTGAAGTAGAAACGTTTGTGCTCCAAGTATCGAAATCAGCACAAAGTGTACTAATTCAACAGAGAAACAGGTTGAAAAACTCACAAGATAGCAATAAATGTATAGCTTTGTGACCCTTCAACAAGTGATGGAGGATTTGTGACCTTCACATGCATATCCTATAATAGAGAGACTTCTACATTTTGTGTGACAGTTAGTCCTTGATTAGAAAATGGGACATGATAGAAAAGTGACTGAAGCAGTAAATGTTGGAGTAGGCTAAGTTCCTCAGTTTAATGAAATGTTTCTTTGCCGTCTGGAAATTGAAAGTTAGTTACCTTGGGCGCCTGGGTAGCTCACCTGGTAGTGTGCGCACCCATATGTAGAGGTTTACTCCTTGACGCTGCGGGTTAGACTCTGACCTGCAGCCCTTTGCTGCATGTCATTCCCCCTCTCTTTCCTCCTTCATGTCTAAGCTGTCTAGTCTTGCTTTGACAGACTTTCATCCAAAGCCCGCTGAAGGAGGGTCTGGCTCAGCCCACACAGCATTCGGTTTATTGGCATTTCCTTAAACCAATCACAATCGTCTTGGACAGTGCTAACTCTCCACAGAGCCACTGCAAAATAGTTGTGCAACAGAAAACTCAGATTGGACAGATAGTCTAGCTAGCTGTCTCAATTTACCCTGCAGAGATCTGAGGAGCAGTCAACAATAGTCCTCGTAAATCCACCGAATTTCAAATTCCAACACAAAGAAAGCGTAAGGAAACGGAAAATACATGCATCTGGCGGAATTTTCTGCAGCACAGGAGCAATCCCAGAAGTGTAACGTCAAGGATATAGACTAATAGTTGTCCTGTACAAATAAAGGCCTAAAATGCCCAAAAAAGAATCTTAAAAATAAAAACGAGTCCTTGTTTACCTTGACAATCATGGTTGTATTTCCTGTTGCTGCTTCACAATAAAAGGCCCCATGTGTTTCGCCAGCGTGAGGCAGCAATCTTCACAATTTATGCACATTGCAATGAAAGCTTGAACTTAATTCCATGTGAAAATAAGGGCGAGGCGATGGTTAAATGGTACTGTGACATTTGCACTCATTCCTCTACACTGAAGCTTAAATTTGTTGGGCACTTTAATTTTGGCATTGTTGGGCATAATTCCATAATGATCTTTCAGCATATTGTTATTTATGTGGTCCGAGAGAAAACAAGACTTCTGCATCTCCTCTTGGCTCTGTTTTAGGCTTTAGATGATCTAGTCGTGACGGGATACTTTGGCCAATCACAGGACATTTCAGAGAGAGAGAGCGTTCCTATTGGCTGTTGTGCTTGCATTGCCTGTGTGCAATAGTCTGGACTAACGACTAAAAAAAGCTGCCGGATGTTCCTGTGATGTGTGTTGTTGTCTAAATCTGTTCTCTTCGGGAAACGACAACAAACTTCGAGCTAGCAAGCTACATGCCAAAAATGTCAAGTTTTAAAGAACATTAAGACTGTACAACAAGGCAGGATGATTGTAAAGTTTTAGACCAAATTTGTTGAGAGCATTTCCTCTCTAACTGGGACATTTTGGGAGTGATTGGTGGGATTGCTGTGGATGTAGTAGTACACATAGCGATACACTGTGTGTTGGGATACACAACGCAGATGACGTTGAACCACGTATCCAGCTCATTTAAATAGCTCACGTTACTGTATTGTGTGAACAGTTAACATAATTTAATATTGTACGTGGCTTTTTTTTGGGGGGGGGTGCAAATGTTCTGCCAAAACAAGTTCCTTTATGTTTTGCAGATACACCGTCTTTGCGTCCAGAGCTTAGCACCTCCCAAGCCAATTGTGATTGGTTGCAAACAACCCAGATCATTTATTTTTTTCCTATCCCAGTATGTGTCTGTGGTGTAGCCAGACCTTGCTCCACAGCGCTGTGGAGGTAAAGGTCTGGCAATGTGAGACTACACATTGCCAACAAAGAGGGGAGCGGGATAGCTGCAGGAAGACGTCTCACTCTACTTACATTCTGGCGGGGTTTTTTTTGCTTATTGTTGTGATTATTATGCATTCTGATCGCTGTGTGAGAGAGAGAAATAGCAGAGGTCCGTTTCAGGTAGGAGGTTTAGTGGAAACTCTGAGTTTGTTAAGCCTGAGATGAGGGAAACTGAGTTTTCCGTTTCAGAAAGAGAGATAACTTAACCTCAGAGTCAGTTACTATGGTAACTGAGCCTGTAAACCTAACCTGGTCGGGAGCAGGTTTTCTTCAAGAAACCTCGAGTTTCTCTCAGACTCCTCCCCATGGATGAATGAAGAGAATTAACGCTCCTCCCTCGGACACAGAGCGCTCATTTCCTCATTCATTCATTCAGTCTGGATCAGGCGCATTTCAGCGCAGTTTGTTATATTGGCGTGAATAAAATAAAACATTGTTGGTTTATTAACGTTTAGGCAGACTTTAAAACATTGTTTTTTTCTCAAAACATGACATTTACTTTTATCGACGATCCGTTGATGAAGACGCTGTATGGCAGGGAGTTAAACATATGTCGGAAGATGATATTGACGCATTTTAATTTCCAGATAACTTCCTATTTGAGCGGTATGGTTTTTCTTCCCAGTCTATCAGTTATGTAAGCTACATAACCTTATCCGTCCTCATATCACTAACGTCACCCATCGTGGACATGCTCTATATCCCAGCACATTCTTGCATTACAGTTGTCTCTACAACCTTGGTGATAATAATAATTTTAATAAAGCGCCGTCAGAAGAGATCGCTCTGAAACGTTGTATAACTGCTATAAATCATCTCATGCTTTGTGTACTTGGGCTTAATTCAATCCTGACAGTCTAAGCTTTCAATAGATGTGCTGCATGACCATATATTTAGAAGATTTAATGCGTCAAATTTATAACAAAGTTTAAGCAGCGTCCACTTTGAGCGTGAGTGTCTACGGGTCAGTGAATAAAGAGTTTAAACATTTGTAGTGTCCCTGGACACAGACCAGTCAGAGCCATTAAAAAGGAGTTCCACAGTATTGCAGGTGAATGATGTAAACCCTTTGAAATGAAAGATTATGAATTATAATTCTGTTAATGATGGTGCTGCAGCCTCAGAATGGGATTAGTAGCCTAGGACTTTTTCGCCCGCAGTATTGCACCTACCTGAAATAGATTTGAAGTAATATTAGCTTATGATTAAATATGATATACATCATATTGGAATATACGCATTTACTCTAGCAGCAATTTGCTACAGCGCAATTTCTCTCTCTTTGCAGCAGCCGCTGTGTTGCTTTTTTAACGAAATACATGTTCAAACTCGCTGTATGTGCGCATGAGTATGTCCGCCGACCCGCTTGTTTGTGGTTGTTGCCATGGTGAATCGTAGTATCATGGCTCCATTCATGCTGTCTTTGGTGCACGCGCGTAACCCTGAGTCAACCTACTCCGAGTTGATTGAACCAACTCGAATCAGCCATTGTGAAACCGAAAACTCAAAGTTTCCCATCTCAGGCTCAATCAACTCAGAGATCAGGCTCAGACTCTGAGTTTGTTGAACCTCCTACCTGAAACGGACCCCAGGAGTGAGGGGTGTCAGTGTGTGTGTGTGTGTGTGTGTGTTTGTGTGTGTGTGTATGTGTGATACTGACTCAGCTGGAGAGGGCGGACAATGACAATGATGATATTCAGTAATGCTCATGGCAACTGTGGCCTTAATTTAGACATGCTGCAGTTACCAAGGCTATTTAGTTTCTCTATTGGTGTCTACTTAATCTTTGTACATTTTCCAGATTTGTTTTCTGCATGTGAGCGTCATTTAATTTACTGTCATAAAACGCATGTCAAATGTCTTGGAGGGTGATCGCTAAGGTGCAACTTATTTATTTTTGTATTTATCCACTTATTTATTTTTGTATTTATCCTCGTCATGGCTTTGCTGGAGGTGCCATTGTTCTGTACATGTGAATACTTAGCTTTTGTTTTTCATGTCTTTTTAGCTCCTATAGTGTAACAGATGTTGAGAGTGAAACATTGTGGTGGGTTTGGTCGTGGATGGGTGGGGGGCATGTTAAACAAAAGTTGAAATGTACTACCTGTGAGTGCAAAAAAATCAATGAAGAAATTGTCTTTTTTTTTTAAATGCAACCTTTGTTTTTATTTTAAAAACCTTTACCAAATTGGTAACACTTTATAATGACCATCATTAATAGATGGTAAATTGATAGTTACTTAATATTTAGTTAATTGCCTTTAGCTGTTAGCGAACAGTCAGTTAAGAAACAATGAAATTATTATTAAAAATGTTTACTAATTATTAGTAGTGCTGTAAATGAACAGTTGTTACACACATTATATCCCTCATATACTATGTTAGGTATCAGGTAATGATTAAAAAATGTTTGTAAACATTTAAAGATGCCATATTATGCTCATTTTCAGGTTCATAATTGTATTTTAAGGTTGTACCAGAATAGGTTTACATGGTTTAATTTTCAAAAAATACCATATTTTTGTTGTACTGCACATCTTTCTCTCAGTGCTGCAGCTCCTGTTTTCACCTTGTGTTCAGGTCTCTGTTTTAGCTAGTTTTTAGAGAGTGAGGCATCTTTTCTTCTGTACTCTTTGATTCCACTCGCACATGCGCAGTAGCTCAGGTCGTAGATCATGCCAGTTAGCTCCATAGACAGTAAAAGAAAGGTTGTTTCAGCTTCATAATTTCATTGTTTGTTAACAGTAAAACGACTGTTTGCTAACAGTTAAATGGCAATTAACTAAAGATTACTTAACTATCAATTTACCATCTATTAATGATGGTTATTATAAAGTGTTATCAACAAATCATATTTCAAACCCTGATCTGTAAAGTACAGATGTGTAAAAAAAAAAAAAAACTGTTGAGCTGCTCTTTTAGGCTTTCACAAACATGGCATGACCCATAACTTCCTTCAAATCATTTGATGTGTGTCATGAAAATAACGAGGCTCTCACTCTCTCGTTTTTAGCATCTTGATAATGAATGGAATAATTAGGTCTGTGAGGCTACTGTCGAATGAATGTCAGCATTAAACCATTTCTCATCTTGACTTTCTCTCCCCAGATGGCCTCATTGATTTATCCATTTCCACGCATCCTTGCTGTGCATCTGAAATATGCCGCTGCAAACACATCATGAAAACAGCCCCGAATTGCCAAGGGCATATGGTTCTTTAGTTTTTTATGCCTCACACTTCTTTCTGGACACATCCGTCTCATCACCTGCCCACTGCGATGACCAGATATAATTATAATTAGACCACAGGCCTGTGCTGAAAAACGCCTGCACACGGCACAGCCTCGTTTGGCAGCCCGTCTTCTCCTTTTTTTCTGCCAGTTTCTGGTTACAGCTCGAGCCTGCAATGAGAGCAGAAGCTGATGCTGCAGTCCATCGGTACCACTGCAGGGGAGGCTTCTCATATTCAGCTTCATCTTCAAAGGATTGTCATTGTTGTTGGAAAGGCTTGATGACGCGCCCCGTGCTACGTGTGCAAAGCAGAACTGTGTTGCCTTTCGTGATCTCTAATCATTGTTTTCGCCAGCGGCCTGAAGCTTACACACCATCCACACTTAAGAATAGACAGTTTCCTTCAAGTGAAATCCAAGCCGTGCTAAAATAAGATTGAATGTCAAATACTCCCATCGCAGGTGAAAGTACAGAATGTGCAACAAAATGATTATTTAATGTGAAAAATGGCCCCTCAGAGTGCAAAGTCATTGATTTGTGTATTTTGTATGGAGCATTTTAATGTTGTACTGTAGCTGTGCAGGTGGTGCTAAGCCTAACCCTGCTTTCACGCCAAACCCAGTGCAACATTGCGTAGAGCGAGGCCATTATTTTCAATGGAAAGTGCAGCTGCGCCTTCCGAGGCAGCTTTACAAGTCATAGAAACACAAAGTGCCCCGATTTTGTTTCCTTGGTTTGCAGCCAAAGTTAAACTAAAATAAACTGTTAGCAGGGTTTTTAGAAATACTTGAAGTCCTCCCAATGGTCTCGCTACACACCACCCCCTTTATTTTTTGTTGTTGTTATTTAGATTTTCCATATTGTATGTATTCATTTAATGGTTCAGTTACCATATAGTGATGCTGCCAGATTCCTCTAGGTACACTGCTAGGCATACAATTGTGGTGGAGAAATTCTAAATCCTATATGTGTTTGTCTGAAAGTAGTTACATTTCAATATATGTATTCTGATACTATGATCAGCTTAAAAAAAATACTTAAATACAATCATATTTTATATTTGTACAGTGTAACCCCTTGCACGCTTGGTGTGACAGAAGGGCAACTTTATATTTTGTTGGTTGGATTAATCTAAAGCAATGCATTATAATTTATGAGCTAACTATATGTATGTTTATGGGAGGCTTGCAGAATTAGTGACGTCTTTTAAATCACTTCTTAAAACGGATCTTTTTTTTTTGAAAAGCCTTTGTTGCTTCGGTGCTGCCTGCTCAGGTACAAGTACTTCTGAATTGTTCATGACAAGATGCAAAGAGTTGAAAAGGTAGTGCAGCAAACATTAATAGTCAGGCAACATTTTCAGTACACAGATTTGATTGTTTACACTTTGCATAGAATTCAATCAGCTGAGACTCGCACGCCTAAAAACACTAAGCTTGGACATCAAATGAGACATGCTGAGTTTCAATCTACTCAGATCTCATATCACTGCTCACAAGCGATGCTTCCCAGGCTTTAAAGGCTGTTATACAGGGGGAATGTTTTGTAGCAGTATAGCTTGGCAATATTTTCCCACAGCAGGGACAGAATTTGCAAATTGGACAAAATCAGTGTGACGGCCAAGAAAGTGCCATCAGTCCAGACCTTCAGTTCTTGCACCACAGGTTTTTATTTCTGCTATAATTCTGCCGAAGGGGAGGAAGGGTAAAGTGTTATGAACTGAAAAGAGTACCACAATGAGCTATTTAAAAGCATGTTCAAAAATGGGCTGCTTATTACGGCAGCCACCAACGTGAAATGCAAATAGAGAGTTGATTTTAAATAACAATCGGCTCTAAAGTGGGTTCAAGACCAAGTCAAGACTTGGAGCAAATCTAGTCCTTAAACCATGCATGTCTTCAGGAAACCGGAACTCCAACTACTGTAATGAGAGTAATGAGATCTCTACTGATCAGCAGTGTTAGATCAGTATGTACAGTAGTGCTGAAACAATTAGTGTATTGTCAGAAATATTTTGATGATTGATTAAGCATTTAAGGCATTTATCAAGCAAAAGTGACAAACATCCACTGGTTCCAGGTTCTGAAATGTGAGGATATTGCTGCTTTTTCTGTATTGAATATCACTGTAAATTAAATATATTTTGGCATTGGACTGTTTTTCAGGCAAAGGAAGCCTTTTTGAAGACATCCCCTCGGCATCAGAGGAATTGTAACACTGGATTTATAAGTTGTTGTAATCTAGCTTTGGACAATACACACGTAGCCAATGCAGGCTATGTTAAAAAGATGGAGATACCACTTGGGGGACCACAAGAACTGTGACTAGACAGCTGTGACTGCTTACTTGTGTTTTCTCTACAAGATTCAGATACCAATGGGTATTGTTGAGAGTGAACACAACACTAAGGAAGTTAAAGAATGGTTCAGTTTTTTTTTTTTTTTTACCTTTCAATTAGACACATCTATCAAAGCCAGGACGTGAACATGCTGATTACATGTCAGTAGTTTGAGTAATAAGACAAGATGGACCATATTTTGTCAGCCAAATTACCTGCCTTATTTTTCTCGTTGTGTCGTTGTGCACAGAAGCTCAGGAAAACAGCATGGCAGCTTGTAGAGTGTTACAAACCTAGTATTTACTCAAAATAATGAACAACTGTAATTGAAATAGAGAAGGGTGATGGAAAAGGTCTTGCTGCATAGTGCCCCAATGCTCTCGTGTCCAGTGCTGAATGCTAGCGATGCCGGCTAAACTACTCGTAAAGCAGACACTTGTACTGCTTCCTCCACTGCCACAGTGCGATCACCACTTTCTGTTTCTCTGAATGTGTGCAAATCTGCAAGTTTTCACTTGACAATATTTCTCAGAATTGTAGGCAAGGTGTATTGATGAAAAAGCGTGTTAAAGAATGGGCTGCTTATTACGGCAGCCACCAACGTGAAATGCAAATAGAGAGTTGATTTTAAATAATAATCGGCTCTAAAGTACTGATGAAATGGCCAAGGCGAGACAAATCTGAGTGAAAGTAGGTGCGAGACAGACAGGTTGAAGATATCAGAAGCACAGAGAGCAGAGTGTTGTGCTGCAGCTGGAGCCTTTTGACATTATCATGTAACTGGACCTTCATTTCCCGGGAAGTATTTATGTACTGCAGCCTTGAAAGCTGTTGCAGTGTTTGATTCAGCTCCATTGCTGGTCAATATCGGCTCTTTCTCTCCGTCTTTTCTTCTCTGCCTCTCCGTCTTAATTTCTCTCGCCATGTGACTGATTCATTAGAATGCGTTAACACCTCTTAATCATAGTACGATTTCTCCACTGCTTCATGACCAACCCAGCAGGAGCCTGTCCCACATCCTCTCCTGGCTTATGACATCAGCATCGCAAATATTTTAAGGGCACAGCTTTTTGAGTCACTGAGAGGGATACAGAGTGGGAGCGGAGGCGAAGACACAGGAGAGAAATCCCTGGAAGGATTCGAGCCCAAGCAGGCAGGGGGACGTTTGATACAAAGGATAAAGGTTGGAAATCAATATTCCGTCTTTTTTTGGCAAGCACTGTAATTCAGGGCTGCTGGGAGAGGGTAGGGCTAGGTTATACTTTCATAACCTTCCGGGTAAACCGCTTTTGGAGACCTGAATAAGGACTTGCAACTGTAGCCAGTTTGCCCTTGAGCAAGGCAGTTAACTACCAGCTGCTGCTGCTGCTGCTGCTGCTGTGGAGCTGCTCAGTGGATGCGCTGCTGGAACACTGCCAGGGTACAGATCCAAACCTCAGACTTTTACTCCCACTCTGGTGTCATTTCAAAATCTTTGTTTCTTCTTGTTTAATCTTCACTTGGCAAGGATGTTATGAATACACTTGTTTAAACACAAAATGGGGCATAAAGACGTCCCATGCATTCATCCCGACTGCCCAAATGAAACTATGTAATTTGGTATGGTCCCATTTCTATTCATAGTAAGTGATTAAAATGTAAGAATGGAATCCAAAACTGTCAGCTAAACTGCTATGAAAGAGCACACTGTGCTGAGAAAATTAGTGTCACCAATCATTTAAGCAATAGCTCACGACAGGCCGTGGTATGTTGGGATTTTTTTCTCAGATGCAGAGTGCTACGTATATTGTGCAAAGGAATTTGAGCCGTAGCTGTTGTCTATGGTTATTACGATTTTCTTTTTTTAAAAGTTATTTTCGGGCCATTTTTAGGCCTTTATTCAACAGGACA